>CAIGRS010128955.1:0-10860 GCA_903798395.1 Fraxinus floribunda
TTTTTTTTTTTTTTTTGGAGAACGTATAGTTAAAAGTAGGAAAAATTTACAAATTTATGTGTAAAATTATTTTATCAGTAGAATTTGTGGTTGAAAGTAAATTTTGGCCCTGTTTGACAATCATTATTCATTTATTTGGAAAAAAAATATAGTTTTAAATAATGATTTTTGGAGAATGTGGTTAAAAAATAGGAATTTTTTTTAGATTTATATTCAGAATATTTTATTTTATGAATGTGTGATTAAAAATAAGTATATTAAATGAGAGTTTTCAAATAGGGAATATTTCATAACTAAGGTATTAAGTTTCATCAATTTCAAATTTAAGAAACTAAGTTTTATTTATAATTTAATTAATTAAACTTATATTTTATTTATAAAATATATTAAGGTCACAATTCCATATAATTAGTCACAAATTACAATTTTTATATGTCATAAATTATTTTACGGTCATAATTCAAAAATATTATAGGTCACAATTTGTTCATTGGTCACAAATCAAAAATTTATACGTCGTGACTTATTTTATGGTCACACAAAACATCAAATTAATTGATCACAAATTATATTCAGATCACAATTTATCAAATTATTGGTCATAAATTACTAAATTTTTAGATCACATGGTATTTATTGGTCACAATTTATCTATTTCATTGGTCACACACCAACCAATTTATTAGTCGCAATCAACCAAATCACTTGTGACCACCACCACATTGTTGCAACAGCCCAAACCATCGTCAACGGAACCACCATCGCTACCACCTCACTTCCACTGCATAGCCACCAAATCGGAATGCAAAGCACCATTGTTACGACCAAATCCATCACCACAAACACTAGATCCACCATCAACAGCTCGATCCACCACCGTCACTAAAACCACCCAAACATCACCACACCATGGAAACTACCACCAACAACAAACAAAAATCACCCAAATCAGGCGTGGTCGCCATCGCCACGCCCAAAATCATCTCAACACCATGGCGGCACTACACCGCAGTGAGCGCGGTGGTTCTGATCTCACACAGCACCATTGCGTACTCAAGATCACATCACCGCTGAACCTCCACCACCAACGCTACAGTACCACACACGACCACCTCCAACGCACACATCACCACCTGATTCAGTCAACCATCGCACCTACAGTACCACAGAGCACATCACCAATGCACCCACCACTGTACCGTACACCTCCACATCGAACCGTCATCACCACACCGCTCAAAAAAATGGGGAAGAAGAATTGGAGAAGAGACGGAGCATATGTCACTTCACTCCTCGGTAGTGGCATCTTGAGCGTGGCGGCGACGGCATTTTCACAGTAGTTCGGCGAAGAGAGAGAAGAAGAGAGCACGATGGTGGTGGCAGTGCTGAGGAGAGAGAAGGAGAAAAGATAGTTTGGGATGAAATTGATAAGGGTTTTGAAATGAAAATTGTATAATTAAAGAGGCGAGAGGTGAGAGGTTAGAGGTGAGAGGCGAGAGGTGATTTTAGATTTTTAGGGTTTGAGTAATTATAATTTAGATATCAATTAAGTAATATTTAATATTTAAAATGAAATACCTGATTTTTGAAAAGTGAAACCTAATATCTCAAATTTGAAATTCAATCTTGAAAACCTTATTTTGTGTAATTTTCCCTTTCATTCAAATAATGGTTGTCAAACTTGGGCTCGAAGAATTTGTATCGAAGTTAATGTTCAACTCAAGAATCAGGCTGATGGGCCAATCCAGTTCTCATTTCTAGGAACCATGGGCTTTGGCCACCCATACGTTCCTAAAATGGGTCGACCCGCTTTTCCTTCGCATCCATCGCATATTAAAAGTCGCATGTCGGTTATGCGATTTCAGTTACAGGAGACGAAAAGGACCACCCATCTCTTTTATCCAATTCTTCTTCACTCTACTGCTAGCAGTTAAGGGAGGAAACAATTGGAAGCAGTTTGAGCAATGAAAAGTTTAACGGCGAGCTTCGCCGTCGGATTCTCCTCCGCCACCGCATGCTCCATGCAATTCCCAACGCCTCAACGTTCTATCCGACGGCTGATTTTCGTTCAACCTCCGCCGCACTACAAGCCACCTCGAAGATTTGTCTGCATGGCGGTCCGTTTAATTTTCTGTTCTTCTTCATTGTTGATTAACCTAATGTAGCTAAAATTGTTTATATAAACGCTTTATCGTTGTTTTTAGGGTATTGTGGTTGTTAACTTGTTTTGGGTGAAAACTATAGGAGCCTTACTTAATCACCAAATTGGATTCGGCTGAGAAAACTTGGAAAGAACTATCGGTATGTTTTTGTTTTAGGCCTGCTAATTGTAATTTACATTTGACGTTTGTTCTTGTTCTTTGGCGATATCATCTGAGGTGAATTTCGGTATACGTTTTTAGTGACTGTTTAAATACTTTGCTGACAATATACAGGTAGGCGGCAATAATTTTTTCCCCCTTACCTTTTGAGCACCTGGCAGTATTTTAGTTGAATTTCCCTGTTACTGTTTTAGCCTTTAGAAATGCTCTGTGCAGTGGCAGAGCCAGGAAATTGGTCCAGTGTGGACACAATTTAGTCGACCCGAACTTTATAAAATAATATAACGACAATACTAAAAATAGTATAGCTTATAAATTATAATTATTCCTTGCAAATTTTCATACTTTGATATCGTTTTACAATAACTTAATACCAAAAGCAAAAGCAAATTAAGCCCAAATCAAGTATCAAGTAAAATCAAGTCAAAACACTCTCAATTAAGTTCACCAAGCTCTAACGATCTAATCTCATCCCCTGAGCAATTCACAACTTCCGATTGCTTGAAGCAATTCAGAATGATAGAATCACAAATACTAGAAGCAAACGCAAAGTAATTCACACAGCAATGATTGAATCAATTCACAATGCAATTCACAGATTGATTTCACAAATCACATAAACAACAATACTAGAACTAGAAGCTAAAGCAACTCAAGAGCCATGAGTTTAGGCTTCGTGCTCGGGCTAGTCTTCACTGGCTTCTAGGTCAAATTTCAAGTACAATTCAAAAGCTATTCAAGAGCAATTCAAAGAGCTAATTTCATATGATAAAAAGAAAATTTTCAAATGTTACACAAATCAAAATAACAAATGAAAAGAAAAGAAAAATGAGTAGGCTTCGAGGGCTTCACCTTCGTCTTCTACTGTGTTGCCGTCAAATCGCCGTGGAAATGTGGAATTAAAGGCGTCTACCATGTTTGACTACTGTCGTCCAAGACTCGAAAACAAGGGTGTAGCTGCAATAGATTCCGAGATTGGAGGAAGGAGGCACCGGTTGAGACTTTGTGAGAGGTTGAAAAGTCGATTGGCGAAGTGAAATAGCGGAGATTGAGAAGTCTGACTGTGTAATGTCATCCATCCGTGTCCAATCATCCCATAGCTAGATGTGTACAATCATCCCAAGTGCAGAACTTCACGGAGTCAAGGCCGGAGGCAACGAAGTAGAGGCCGGAGGGTAGAGGCGGAAGTGGAGGAGAATGAATGAAATGGAGGCTACGAGTCTGTTGTTTAGAATTAAATGGGTTGGGCTGGGTAGTGGTTTTGGGCATTTATGTGTATTGGTAATGGTTTTGGACTTTATTCTTGGGCTTGAAAGTTGGCATATTAATTAAAAAAATATACAAAAAATTCTGGGTCAAGGAGTTGGGCCGAGAAGTTCAATGTGGGCCTATGCCCACACTGGACCTCACTGGGCTCTGCCCCTGGCTCTGTGGGTGTCCTGCTATTGAGAATGCAGAATACAATAGTTATGAATGCGATGGACTAGTTTTGAGTTTCGATTTGGGAACTGTAATGAGTTAGTTAGTGTTAATCACAATTATTAATGATTAAGAACTCCGAAGTGCTATACTGCTAGGTAGAGATCATTGGCTGCTGCATGTCTCGACATACTGTCAATTGTTTTGTGATGGAAATAATAAATTCTTTATGACTGTCTATGCAAGTGGTGTCATGGGACATAGAAATAAGGAATCAAGTGTCCATCAGAAAAATTGGACAGGAGTAACAGGTAGTAATACATGAACTACTGCTAGACATTTTTCCCTGCGCATTATATTCCATTTGTTTTCTATTGCTTCAAATGAAGCATTATGTAATAAAAGAGGTATAACACTTTAGGAAAAGACCAAAAATTTATTTCATTAAATTTAGGAAAGAAATTAAGAAGATAATGTGACATAGTATATTAGAAAACGTATTGACTATCAAGTATAACTTGATGGTTGAGTCAAAATGCCTCACTAGAATATACTTTCTAAGGGCCAAGCAGCCCTACTTGGAACTTATTGTGGAAAGGCTAACTTATTTGCTTGTATATCTATCTTTCTCTGCATGTATGAATCCCTATCCAAACTATATGGTAAGACCGTATTCCTTCAAAATCTTATAGCTTAACAGACACATGATGCAACTATTAGTACTTTCTTACATTTGCATGAAATATCTTGAAACCTATGGAAAGATGTATTCATTGCAAAGTGAATCACAGAATTAGAATATTATATGGCTACTTCACCGGCAACAGCCTAAAGTATATGTATTACTTCATCATCCATGCTTGCTTATTGAGGAAATTTAGTGCAATGACTTTGAAACTCTGAGGGAACTCATTCTATATTTTACAAAACCAATTGTAGGTTAAACTGGCTGATCCTGATGTAGTCTCAAATCCAAGCGAATATCAGAAGTTGGCACAATCAATGGCGGAGCTTGATGAGGTATTGCTCCTTGAAAGTTTACCAACCTCTAATTTAAGTATAACGGCATTTTTTTTCATGTGAGGTATATCATATATGGTAGTTATTTTATGGAACACTTATTTTTTGAATTCTTTGAACTAGTAGGTTGTCAACGTTGACGTATAGGAGATTCAAAGATTGTGAGAAGCAATTAGAAGAAACAAAAGGTTAACTTTGGTATTCTAGTATTTCCAAGAATTGGAAAAATAGTGTTGGGTCTCTCTCTCTCAGCTTTTATCCATGCGATCTTGCATTTGTATTCCCTTAATTATTTTATTCTTTTGCCAGCTTTGGCAAAAGAGGTGGTTAACGATGAAGACATGGCTGAGATGATATCTTCTGAAGTTGAAACCTTAACCAGTCAAATTAAAGTGCTGGAAGAGAGATTCAAGGTTTTCAATTTTCCTCTAAAATTAGTTAACCATATCAAATATGTTGAACTTCTAATGTTATTTAATTCATACCAATTTCAGTTTTCTGAATCTCTGATCTTTTATCCTATAAAAACAGGTCTTGCTACTTCCAACTGATCCTCTCAATGAAAGAAATATAATGATTGAAGGTATGCTACAACTCTTTCATTGAAATGGAATATTATTTGACTTTAGGTTCACATGCCAGATACTGTAAAGGAAACATCGTGTTCATCATGTTTAGAAACTGCAAAAATTAATCCAGCCTTCGGTTGCTCATGATAATTAGAAGAATTGTATGGAGTTTAAGTACAATATATTGGTTCCTAAAACCATAGCGCTGTATCTGAAGGCTCTTTCAGTGGAAACATAGCAGTGACATTACGAAGGGCAGAAACTTGCTGAAAAAGAGTACAATATCTATGTCTTTTCTGGTAGTAATTACTATATATTAAAGACCAAATATTTAGTATCATTGATTTCTTTGTTCCTTTAGTATTACCAATTGATGAAATGTGATCGAACAGTTTGAATTTTCGCTTGGTACTTATCCAAGTCTAGCCTGTATTTGAACATTAATGAGCAACTTAAATGAATGCATAGTTGTGATAACTTATAACATGATGATTTATAAAATCTAAATCTGACATTGCATTCACCACCCAGACATTCTTTGATCGATCAATTAATTAAGCTTTCACTATACTGAACTTGTTTATTGTAAAATATTAAAGTACTTGAAGTTTTTAATTTGCAGCAAGAGCTGGTACTGGTGGGGATGAGGCTGGACTTTGGGCTAGTGATCTTGTAGGTACATATTTATTATATCCATCAAAATGCACATGCTTTTAGATAGTAAATGACACTAACTTTTGTTTTCATGTCTCATTTTGTCCCATATACATTTGTCCCTGATTTAAGTAGTCTTAAGCCTAATCCCATATACATTCAGTTTTAGTTATTTGTTTACATTCTGCTCTGGAAGCTATGATTTGTTGACAGACAGTGAAGCCGAATGAAAAATCTAAAATTATTTGTGCTATCCAATCAACATCTTCTAGGTACGCATGTATCAGAAGTACAGTGAACGCAATTCGTGGAAGTACACCATCGTTTCAAGCTCTGAGGTAAAAATACCTATATACTTGATGCATAAGATTTTCCCTGTGCGTCTGGCTTAGTTTTCTTCTGTTTTCAAGACTGAAAATGGAGGATATAAGACATGTGTAATGGAGATAAAAGGCAACTCCGTGTACAGCAAATTAAAATATGAGTCTGGTGTCCATCGGGTTCAACGTGTTCCCCAAACAGAAGCCCAAGGCCGGGTCCACACATCTACTGCAACTGTTGCTATCATGCCAGAGGTGACTCTGTTTCTAATGTGNGGGTTCAGGCTGATGAAGTTGACGTGGAAATCGACCCAAAGGATATTGAGCTTACAACAGCACGTTCTGGTGGTGCTGGAGGTATAACTCTGTAAACAGTTGCTCATGTAGGGAATTCTTAATTTTTTTATTGTAAACTATTTATCAAAAGAATATTTTTCTTTATGTGCTCTACAAATTTCCCTTTTCCAGTTTCCTCATTTTCTCTCATGCATGAATTTCTGATGCAGGGCAAAATGTCAACAAGGTGGAGACGGCTGTTGATCTTTTCCACAAACCAACAGGAATAAGAATATTTTGCACAGAAGAAAGAACTCAGCTTCGGAACAAGAGTCGCGCTCTCCAATTGTTGCGAGCAAAACTGTAAGGAGTAAGCTGAATGAAATTAGTGACTTGTACCCTGTGATTTAAGAGATCATTATATATAGTGCTGATTTCTGTGGAGAATAAACTATTAAGCAATACATGCAAATTTGGTACGTCATTTACTTAATTATGTTTTTAGATGTTAATTTTTGTCTTTGAATTTTACATAGGGAAAAATACTAAAGAGTCCTTATAAATTGTAATGTCCAAAAAAGTTCATTTTTTTATTTATAAAAATCTAAATATTTAAACTAGAAATTCTTATTTCATGAACTCCAACAGTCAACTTAAACAATATAACACCATCAGCAGAAGTCATAGGGCCAAAATACCCTAATGACTATGAACTTCTTAACTCTCCCCTGTCAGCCTGCGTCATTGCTGTCTCAGATTATGATCTCACACACTGTCGTGATGTCATCAGACCCTGCCTCCCTGTGAAGAAGCACCAATTGTGCAAGGATCACTGGCGTACTTTTCTCTAACCATATGATTAATTATAGTACTTCCCCAAAATCATAATAAACTGGTTTAGACATAGCACTCTATCACCTAGATATTTTATACTGTACTAATGGGCATCATTCCAATCATTCTCCATTGTTGCAAGTCAAGTTTGACCAAACTTAAATATCACGTCTCAGTTTTTCTCACAGCGAATGCATTGCCATGTGATGATATGCAATCCACCAAATTATCAAGAAATGGACCTGAAATCGAGCTACTGTGCTTTTAAACTTCAAGAGATAGGTACACATACCCACAAAGAGGGAGGGAATTCCTGCTTTCATGAGTTCCGTTCGACTACTTAACGAAAGATTTCCCAATTTCTATTTAATACACATTCTTGTTTTTGGTGTAGGGGTATTTTTGCTACTTATGCTTAGCATTTTAATCAAAAATTGTTTTTTATTGCTTGTGTTATGTGTTGTAGACTTTAAAAAAAAGTTCTATTCCAAGAGCTCCACTCCAGTCAGTCTATACTTTACCATTATACCAAATAGTCCAAGGTGGTGATTGAAGGAATTGAAACGAGAAAGAGAAATATCAAACTGTGTATTATTATTCATATATTTTCTTTAGTTCTGAACTCACACTTCCTTTCTGTTGCTGCCTTCAAAAATAATTCTTGAGATTCAGTCAAGTCCCAGGGGAATGTATTTTTATTTAATTTTACTCTTCCGAAGCATTTATAAAGGTCTGGCAAATATGAGTGTTTGTGACCTCGCAATTAAAGTTTTGTCGTATGTTCTCTGATTAGTTGTCTAAAAAAATTTGCTTGGTACAATTGTTTCAGGTATGAGATTAAAGTGAGAGAGCAACAAGAGTTACTAAGAAATCAGCGAAAAATGCAGGTTTAAGTGGCATCCTGTTTCTTAATAGACATTTGAAAGAAGAAATAAAAATACTTCAATTTTTGGAAATTGTATTGTGTTTTTACTACTAGAACTTAATTTCTTCGAGTTTTTCTTTGAAATATGACGCTGCCAGTGGAAACCAGCTCTGTAGAAGTACTTGCTACTCTAGCATAGGATTTTTCCGTGTGCATGCATGTTGTTAATGATGCTTTGACATTCATGTCACATCACTCAGAAATTATAACATAATGCTCTTGCATATGTTAAGCAAACAATCCTGACTAAGCTCATGGTACTTCCAAACTGGCAGGTAGGTACTGGTGCTCGTGCAGAGAAGATTCGGACATACAACTACAAGGTATTTTCAGTGTTTTAGGCCTTGAGCTTGAGTGCTCAAGTTTTCACACTTGTTCCACAAATGAAACTTTAGATGTCTATTGGCAAGGGGATTGGAGCAACTTCTTGATGTTGCTCATTAGGAACAGCGTTCCTTGACAAATTCAAACTTTGGTTTTTTCCAGTAACGTTAAATAGTCAGACATTAGCTGAATTTGGAAAGAGTCATATCAACGGAGGATCTTATTTCCAATTCTGTTTTCAAGTACAATGATCTCGACTTCTCAAGTTTATTTAACTTGTACCTATGCACTTCAGGACAACAGGGTTACTGATCACAGGTTAAAAATGAATTTCGAGCTCACATCATTTCTTGATGGAGACATGGAGATGGCTGTTCAGGTACATTCTTATTATGACCTTTATTTGTGAAGCGGACATATATTTCCTCTTTCCTCATCCCATTCAAGTTTTGTCGATATCAAGGTTTCTGCCATCCTAATGCTTTTATTCGTGCAGTCTTGTGCAGCTATGGAGCAGAAGGAATTACTCGAGGAGCTTGCTGAGTCTGTAGGCGCAATGGCGGGTTGATTTCCTCATTGATTTGCTTTTCGCTCCATCTTCATGCACAATTGCACTCACCGAGTGAAATGTCTCGTTGGCATGGTTATTTGCAGGCATATATTGGTATATTTTCTGAGCAAGAAAAATTGTACGCGTTATCGAACAAGTAGAATATGTTCACAATAAATACATTTCTTAATTTAACAAATTTTGTGCTTAAAAGCCAATTTAGATATTGAAATTAGAATTTACAAATTTGGAGTTCATATGGTGGTTCAATTATTTTGATACGAGTTCTCTTGTATTATTCACTATTTGTTATGGATTTGCTACTTGTATATAAAAAATGTACGTAAGCGGTTATCAAAAATGATGTGGAGGGAAAATATTGGATGAAAAATTGATTGTGCTTTAAATTGACAAATGGTAGAGTGCCACGTGACATTATGCAATCTATTATGTAAATTTTGATGTACACGTAACAAGATCTATTTGTTATTAGTTCATTTGTATCCATTTCAGGAGCCTGTGCTCGTGAATTTACGTTCTTCAGTCGAGCGCTGTCCAGCGCACTATAGACTCTTTATTTATACATTCTCCTTATTTTAATCGTATTTTAGTGAGTCAACTTTTATTTTTTTTATATCTTCTGTATATTATTTTTAACGCTTTCACTATAAATCAATTTCTTTACAGGATCATCGTCCAAATTCTTCTCCATAAATAATTTTCCTACTTCTAAACTTTTGACTAATTATATTCGCATTATAATTTTATTTTATTGTACTGCATTTTCATCGTACTCAAAATCTTATACCTAATTTTTGACTAGAGTAAAGCTTATACCTAATTTTTTTTGTCGAATTTTTGTCTTTAATCTTCTATTAATAAGAACATATCGTCCACAATGATGGTTTCGGTCAAATATTATGTTTTACATGCTTTGAAATGAGAGAAAAAAAAATACACGTCTCACCGTTGCATTTATTGTTTTTAACAAATGAGCGAGTCATTTTTACACTGTTTTATTTGAAACTAATTAGAGGAATATTCGGGGGGATAAGAATGCATTAAAACAAGTTAGAAACAATTTATATAATGATTAAAATAAGGGTTATAAGTGTAAATAAAATGCAACGTAACTAATAAAATATGCAGTATAGATACAAAACGATTACAAATGTTACTTAGGACTCGAATGGCTCAACTAAAAACATTGACTTAATAGTAGACTCGAATAGCTCTACTTATAGTTTCATATTGGACACGAATGTTATTTATAGGTAAAGAGATCGATGGGTGTATTTAATAAGAAATATTAAGAAAGGAAAAAAATTTATTTATTATACTATTATATCATATATTAACGTTTGCACTTCGTAATAATTAAATTTATTTCAATAATATTAGGTATAAATGCATTTAAGTCAATTTAGGGGTGGACATGTGTTGGGTCGGGTCGGGTCGGGTCAGTTTTTGCTTCATCCCAAATCCAACATAATCGGTTTGATCAAAATTTAACACAATCCAACCCGTATAAATGTTGAAACCCAACCCAACCCAACACAATTAAGTATCGGTCGGGTTGAGTTGGGTTGATCAGTTTGTGACAACTTGTCAACACAAATTAAAGAGGTTCGTTAATCAACTCAACCAA
>CAIGRS010128984.1:0-12064 GCA_903798395.1 Fraxinus floribunda
AAAAAGAAGAAAATGATTAAACACTGTTCATTTGGTGTAATGATTGGAGATAAATTTTAGTTTGGTGCAAAGTTTGATGCAAGATTTGGTGAAAAATGGTGCAAAGTTTGGTGCAGTGCTAGACATCGCCTAAGTATGATTATCGTAGAAGACATCAACTTACAATTTGTGTGAACTAATTAAAGTGAGGATTCACTTTCTTCTGGTTCTTCATAGAACTTTCAGGAATTTATCAAAGATTTTCATCTTTGTGGCATTCAACACTAAAACTTTATTTCTTAATTCAAGAAATCATTGGGTCAAGATTCTTCAATTTGATTTTAGTTTTCTCGAGATGCGTATATCAAATCTTGTTGTGGGTTCCAAGGTTTATCCTTCAAGGAACCAAAATGCACAAAATGTAAAAGCGCAAGAATTTAAAAAATTGTGCAAATGTATCACAACACACCAAAATGGTAAAAATCCATGAAATGTACAAACTTGCACAAAAAGATACCAAAATACATGAAATGTATGAAAATGCACGAAAACAAACCAATATGTATAGTACTTGAATACTCTAGTTGAGCAATGGCTCTTCCATAATTCTTTATAAGTTTAGAATTTCGATCAATAGGGTATTAAGTAAGATAGGGTTAAATCCACCAATCACCACTGACACCTAATTTGATTTTATTTCACCATGACCAGCCAATTTCTTTTCACCATTTTCATTAATTTTAAAAGAGGTAAAACGACAACTTTGCATTACATAATTATAAAAATAAAAACTTGTTTTTAAAAATGTTACCTAAAAATAAAATAAAAAAAAACTTATTAAAAAAAAAGCTACTTAGAAAAAGAAGATTAAATAAAACTTTAATTTTCTTTTTGAAAATACTTCTATTTTATTTTTTTTAATTTACTTCATATATATAATACATAGTTACCGTTTTACCCATTTAAAATTAGTGAAAGTAGTTAAAAGAATTTGGGTGATCATTGTGAAATGTTATATGAAATTGAATGGCCATGTGAAATAAAATCAAATTGGACTGTTATGGTGATACTAAATATAAAGTTGGATACCCATGGTGAAACAAAATCAAATTGGGTGGCTATGGTGACATGTATAAAGTTGGGTGATCATTGGTAAATTTAACCCAATTCTTTTATATTCAAGTGCTTGAATTAATTTATCAAATTATCTATATAATGTGATTCACTCAAATAATAGCCCCAATAGTTTATGTGACTTTGATACCCATTATGGTATTCACTTATTCAAGATCGAATATCTTGAATGTGAAAGATAGCAACACCTTTGTTTCTTTTATTCCTTCCATGTGATTACTTGAAATCAACATGTCATCAACATACAAGCAAATAAATACAACATATTTCGAAATGCAACACTTGTGTACACTATTATGTATGAAACCAAAAGAAATAATTGATAAGTCAAAAACCTCTTATATCATTTCTATGGTACTTGTTTTAAACCATATAATAATTCACTAATTTCCACACCTTATGTTCAATACTGAGTAGAACAAACATTTCGGTTGTTCCATACTTTCTCATCAAGATCCACATTTAAGAATGCCATTTTGACATCCTGATGAACATGTGGTTTATATATGGATACTAATGCAAATAACATCCTAATTAATGTTATTCTAGCTATCGATATCAAAGTAATTAATTCCTTCCTTTCGTCGATAACTTTTAGCTACTAATCTAGTTTTAAAAGTATTAATAGAACTATCTACAATATATTTTCTCCTAAACACCAATTTAAAATCGATAGGTACAGATTCGGGTGGTAAATTAACAAGTTAATTGAATACATTTCGTCTTTCATTACATCTTTCCAAAAGACATTGTTACGAGAAGCCATGATTTCTTTGTAGGTTTATGATCAATTTCTACTTGTAGAATAAAATGTATAATTATAACAACATTCTTCTCATTTCCCTCGACTAGTTAAAGTGGAATGAGTTAGAATCTATTTCATCCCGTAACAATGTTTTTTTTTTCTTTCCGAGTTCCTTTGATTCTTCGAGGTTTACTAGATTAATCAACATTTTTAAGAGATGTTTCCTCCTGTGTTTCACTAGAATTAGGAATCTCTTTGAGTTTCCCTTAATTCATCATCCGATCATAGTGAATTCTCAATGAACTCCACATAATTGGATTCAATTATCACATTGGTCTCCAAATTTAGTAATCTATAAGATTTTATATTACTAGCCTATTAAGAAAAAGACACATTTGAAACTTGGTCCTTTTAGGGTCCGTGTTCTTACAATAACAAGACACCCCTACACTTTAAAGTATCCAATATTTGGTTTATTTTTTTCCTTTACACAATTCATAAAGAGAAACCTTTATTTTTAAAAAAAGAGAGCCTCTTGTATATGCTCATTTTGGTAAAGTGATTTTCAACTTTATTTTTATAAATTTTAAATGTATCAGATATTCATGTTTATATTTTATTACATAAATATATGTATATATAGAATGATTGCCAATAAAGGTAATAAAATACTTATTTCCTCTCGTAGTTAACATCCCATTCAATTCACAAAGGATATATGAGCAATTCTAGAATTTCTGAACTCTTATGCCCACTTCGATAAGGCCTCTTTATCATTTAAGATTCTATACAAGTTCAACAATTATGAATGTACAAAACTTTTGTGCTAGAAGTTTTACAGAATAGTCACATGGACGAAGGACCCACCTGATTTAAGTATTATTTAAAAAAGTGGACCCCACATGTTTGTGTTTTCCCTATTTTTTTCCCTTTTTGTATGGCAAGGAAGGTTCATANCCCACCTGATTTAAGTATTATTTAAAAAAGTGGACCCCACATGTTTGTGTTTTCCCTATTTTTTTCCCTTTTTGTATGGCAAGGAAGGTTCATACAAGTTTTACGTAATAAGCAATCATGCCACAATTAAGCATTATTTTCATAGTACTAGCACCTATGTGAGATCTAGCATACCATTAGTAAATGAATCTGTCAAGCAATCAAAATTTATTTTAGTTTTATTGATGTTGTCGACGGATGTAATTTGACTATTCCTTCACAAGAATTGCCTTTTTCAACTAATTTCTAATTTTGGGATAGTACAAGTTTTTTGGACTCATAAACACTTTTAATACCCAATTTCCCCAAGAGATCTCCACCTATTGAGTTCCTATTCATGTCGGGAACATGTAATGCATTTGATAAGATAAATTTTTTTTCCGTAAGTGAAGATAACATCCACATTTTCTTTCCCAACCACTTTGAAGTGCTCTTCATTACCTATTTGTCTATCTTGTTCTCCATCTTATTCGTGATAAGTCTTGAAGAGTGACTTATCATATGATACATAAATTGTTGCACATGTATCATATCACCAACCAACAACATTTCCTTTGATATCATTGATTTCACTAACAGTAGCCACAATAACTTCAACAATGGAGTTCACTTTACCCTCTTTCTTGTTTTATTTTCGAAACTGACAATCTAAAACAAAATGTTCAGGTTTTCTCCACACAAAAGAATCTCTCTTGAGCCTCTTCTTGGATCTTTTGTAGTCCTCGTTAGAAGATTTCGTCTTATTTTATTTGTTGGACGACTCAGTCTTTTCCTTAGTGTTGGCCTTGGAAGTACATTCATAAGTGTTTTCACTCTTATCTCTCGCCCTCAATTCTTCCTCAATTTGGAGATCTTTTTGATTTTGTTCAAAGAATAATCTTCGGAACTATGAAGAATCTTCTTTCGATATCATGTCCAAGTCCCAAAAAGTTTTGCACCGACTACTACCACTTTTCCAAAAGTTCTATTTTAACCACCCTTAGTTTGTTGACGGACACTTGCAACTCACTTGGAGAAGCAGGAGAATACCTTGATATTAGGAACTTCTTTGTAATTTTCTCTTCAACTTTATATTTGTTTTCCAATACATCCCAAACCTATTTGGCCAAAGTGGTGTTAGTGCAGAGATCGTATAACCTGTTTGAAGTTCATTGAGAATGTGACCCCTACAGATTAATTGATCTTCTTGCTATTTTTTTCTTTCACGCCTTACAGCATCCGAATCTCCATCTACTAAGGTAAACAAGGTCTGCAAGAGGAATCTCTTCCACTACAGGCACCTGTTGGCCATAAACGATCTGTGACCCATTCACTTTAAATACCCTACCATCATGAGGATCTTCAATTTCAACGGCTCCATTATCGAAAACTTGTTTCACCGCAAAAGGGCCAGTCCACCTAGATCGAAGTTTTCTTGGGTGCTTGTAAAGTCTATAATCATACAAGTGCACTTTTGATTTTGTTCAAATGTCTTTCGAAGAATGTTTTTATCATGAAAAGCTTTCATTTTCGCCTTATAGATTCTAGAACTCTCATAAGCATCATTCATCAATTCTTCCAACTCATTCAATTGAAATTTTCTAAACTTACCGTACTCTTCTATATCGAATTTAAAATGTTTAATAGCCCAATAGGCTCGGTATTCAAGGTCTACATGTAAATGGCAAGACTTTCCAAAAATAAGGTGATAGGGTGACATGTCTAGGCAAGTCTTAAAAGCCGCCCAAAGTGCATCGTTCAGTCTTAAAGACCAATCTTTTTCATGAGTGCTTCGAATGACCAGTTGCAAAAGTGTGTCTCTATCACTAATAATAACGTGTAGTGTGCCAAATCGAGACAAAAGATTTTCTTTCAAAAATTTAACAATCGTTTTATTGTCATAAGCCCTACAAGCTAATGCTTCTACCAATTTAGACACGTAATCAACTGCTACAATAATATATAAATAACCAAAAGTGGGTGAAAACGATCCTAAGAAATCAATTCCCCAACAGTCAAATATGTCAATAACTAAAATGGGATTTAGGGGCATCATGTTACGCCGGGACAAAGAACCTAATTTTTGGCATCTGTCACAAGATTTGTAGTAATTATTAGTGTTCTTAAATAAAGAAGGCCAGTAGAAATCACATCGTAAAATTTTTACATCGATTTTTTTTATAGAAAAATGGCCTTCGCATGCTTGGTATCTCCTCATCTAGGACTGAACTTGAAAACTACAACCAGAAAACTGACCCATCCAACCCGAAACGGGTCGAGTTGGGTCGGTTAGCGATAAACTCGGGTTGGGTCGGGTAAAATAATTTAAAATAATTGTGGGTTGGGTCGATTCAGCCTAAAAAATCGACCCAACCCAATGAAACTGTGAAACCCTATTACTCAGTGAAATCCAGTGAAATACATATATAATAAATATGTAAAAAGAAAAAAAATTATAGAATTACGAAGAAAATGAAAAAAAAAAAAAAGAAGGAGAAGAAGAGGAAAGACCGATTGTGAGTGCTTTGATGAGGCCAGCTCGACGGCCTTTGAAATCACTATAGACTTCCTCTATAGTTCTCGGTATAGGATGCAGAATTCCTTCAATTTCCTACTACTCCTTCTTACCCATTTCCAGTCCTTGTCGTGCTACTATTTGACGTCCACCACCACACAAAATCCCTTAAAAATTTAAACGCTTTTCTGGCGTAATTGGGCACCAAATAGTAAAATTAGGGTTTTGTTGATGAGGCTAGGGTCTCTTCAACATGACTCTCAGTTAATTTTAATAGATAGTGAAAGTCAAATTGCTATAAATGAATGAGAGAGTTCGTGTGATAAAAATGATGGGGAAAGAGAAATAATTTTTTTGATAAACCCAGTGAAAGGTCTCTTTCTTATTGAAATGGTAAAACTATTATTTATCAAATAAATTTATTGTGAAAAAAATCAACTAGACCAGACCCGACCCGATACGGGTTGGGTTGGTTTAGGTTAGGTAGCAGGTCGGGGTTGGTTTGTGAAAGGACCCAAAATCGGGTATATCGAGTCGGGTCAGTTTTGGGTAAACCCGACCCGACCCATTGCCCACCACTATCCTCATCAGGGGCACAACGCCTTCAAATTTGGTCAGGGCAATAGACATGGATCATCCCAATAAAAAGGAATCTCACTTACAACCAAATAGTTCACAATATGAACAAACTATGGTAGAGAAGAAATAGAAAATAAATTTTCATCTGGAAATTCATCTCTGATTGGCAATGGGATCGCGTTATCCTCGAAAGTTAGCCTTGATAGGTGGTCGGCCACCACATTCTCTACTCCATTCTTGTCTTTAATGGTGATGTCAAATTCTTGCGAAAGTAAGATCTACCGTATTAATCGCGCTTAGCCTTCTTTGTAAGAAGTACTTAAGGGCTGCATGATCTATGGAGATTGTAATGGGAGAACCAATCAAATAAGATACTTATCAAGCGCAAAAACTATAGCTAGTAACTCTTTTTCGGTAGTAGAATAGTTCATTTGAGCACTGTTTTAAGAGTTCTATCAGTGTAGTAAATCATAAAAGGCTTACATTCTCTGCGTTGCCCTAGAACTGCACCTACCACGTAATCACTAGTATCACACATGATTTCAAACGATAGTGTCTAATCAGGTGGTTGCATGATGGGTATTGAAGTGAGTTTGTCAATCAGTATTTTAAATGCATCTTGACATTCGGGAGTCCACTCAAAAGCGGAGTCTTTATTTAAAAGGTTACACAATGGTTTAGAGATAGATGAAAAGTTTTGTATAAACCTTCTATAGAAGCCTGCATGGCCTAAAAATGACCTAAAATCTTTTATTGTCTTAGGTATGGGCAATTTAGAGACTAGTTCAATTTTAGACTAGTCGACCTTTATTCTCAAAGAAATCACATGCCCTAAGACAATCTTGAAGGTACCATGAAATAACACTTTTTTTCCAATTTAAAACTAAGCATTTTTCCTCACCTCGTGTCAAAACTCTCTTCAAATTTAACAGACACGCATCAAAAGAAGTTAGAAACACAGTTAGGTCATCCATGAGTACTTCCATGCAATTCTCTACCATGTCACTAAATATACTAGTCATGCATCTTTAGAATGTGGCAGGAGCATTACAAAGTCCAAATGGTATCCTACGAAAGGCATAAGTGCAAAGGGCAAATGAATGTGGTCATATCCTGGTCCTCTAATGCAATTCCAATTTGATAGTAACAAGAGTAGCCATCAAGAAAACAGTAAAAATGATGACCAGCTACACGCTCCAAGATTTGGTCCAGAAAGGGGAGTGGAAAATGATCCTTATGGCAGAATTTAGTTTCCTATAATCTATACACATTTAGTCACTAATTTTGTGGGAATCATTTTACCTAATTCATTTTCACTATCGTGATTGGCTACTTTTTAGGAACTATCTATGTAGAACTAACACATTTACTATCCGTAATAGGGTAAATGATACCAGCATCTAACAATTTAAACACCTCATTTTTCACATCTTTCATTGTGGGGTTTAGCCTACATTGTAGGTCTCTCCTAGGATTAGTTCCTTCTTCGAGATGAATCCTATTTGAGCAAATTAAAGGGCTAATACATTTAATGTCAGCTATAGTCCAGCCTAATGCAGATCGATGCTCAATGTTCAACAATTGCTTACATTGCCATGCATTCAATTCCAAAGAAATAATTATAGGGAATGTATCACCTGGTCCAAGAAATTCATGTTTTAGTCCTGGCGGTAGAGGTTTCAATTCTGGTTTAGGCCTTCAATGCTTGATGGCTTCTATCCTCCAATCCTTTCTGGAAACTCTTCAAACTTGGGTTGCCATGGTAATGCTTCATAATCCTGCAAATTTGCAAGCATAGCACAAATGTTAGTATACTCCTCATCATCAAAACCAGCTGGGATTTCAGAATTTAAGATAAATGAGTTCAGATGGTATAAGTTGGAGTTTCCCGGTGTTTACTCCTAAGTGAATGCGTAAATCATGAATGTTTGATGACACTCATCATCCTCTTGTGACTGCTTTGTGATTTGAAAAATAGACTTCTAAAGTCATGTTCCCAAAATAAAGCTTCATTAGACCATTCCAGCAATTTATAAGAACATTATCTGTAGCAAGAAAAGTTCTACTAGAATCAACATTTACATCAACCTTCACATCCACAACCAAAAGGTCCACGGGAATGTAAATTTTGTCAATTTGGGTACATACTAAGCCTAAGCCTAACTAACAACAAGTAAATTGCATATGGCACAAGATTTACACTTGCTCCCAAATCAAGAAGAGCTTGTGCAAACTCACGATTCCCAATAACACAAGAAACAATGGGACAATCAGGTCCTTATACTTTGGTTGGATCTTTTGCTCGATCACTACACTCGCTCAGTCAAGAAAGCGGTTATCTTATCATTGAGCTTTCTTTTCACAGTAGACAAGTCCTTAAGACTTTAGCATATGTAGGAACTTGAGAAATCACATGCAAGAGAGGCAGATTGTTTTTTTACTTGCTTGAGGTGTTCTAGGATTTCACTATGTTGACCAGCAGACTTCGATGTACGTTTAAGAGTTTGAGGAAAATACACTCTAACCGGGCTTTCTACCACTTCCTCACTAGGACTACTCTCACTAGACTCCTTTTCAGTTTCTCTAGGTTTGGGTATAAGTTTTATGACTTTCCCTGATCTAATCGTTATGGCATTCACTTCCTTAAGATCTAATCAACATTTTCATTACTCAATTCTGTCCACAAAAAATTCTTGTTTGGTTCATTTCAAAAATGAATTAAAATTTTAATTGTACATATCACATTTAATTATAACCACATATTCAATGGTCACACAATTTCTCAATCACACTTTCTATCATTTTTATCAAAATTTACTAAAAATATGAATTATAGGCAAACCAAACATTATACCAATAAGAACCGAACTGAAGCGAATCGGTCTAGCCCATTCGACATCATTAATCGGGAACTGAACCATTATTTAAGGTGTCATATGCTTGTTAATTTATATTATACCAATGTAAAAACAGAATCGAATCAACCCATTCGATCGAGTTAACAGAGAATCGAACTAATAACCGATTCAATCATATTACATTAATCAGAGAATAAGAAACCAATTGAAAAACCATTAAATTGGTCTGTAAAACCGTGAACTGGACATAAGGTTTTACGGTTAATTGACTTATTTTTTTAAGAAAATTTTTCAGCTCCATTGATGGGCTCACCTAATGCATTGGCAAGCCCAATTACATGAGTTAGGTGATGTAACTTTTTATAAGGGATTTTTCTCGCACTGATTTAGTCTTCCTCCGATGCCTTGTATTTTCATTAATAAATCATTCAATGTGGGATAAAGAATGGCCAATTGTTCATTAATAAAGCAGAGTCCCAAAAAGGCTATAATCATAAACAATTGGAAGAAAGCAAGTTATTTTGAACATATTAATTGTTGGTTTTTGAAGTTATAAAATAAATTAGAATAATAAATCTACTAAATTACTTTGAATTATAAACTAAAATAAAAAGTACTACTATTGTAATAATATATTATAATTTTTTGTGTATTTATATTTAATTTGGCATCCGATTCAACCCCGGTTCGACCTCTTGACCCTCTTCCTTTTTCGGGTTGATGTCCATGTCAATTTTTAAAACATTGCTTTAGGCAGATTAGCTAAATGGATATCCGCAACCTTTTTAATCGGAATAAATTATCCTACTTCTTATCCCCAATCATAAAAATGAACCTTTTTAACTTAATATATGTATTACGGATTTATGCTAAACACTGAACTCGATAAAATAATATATATTAGGATTTGACCATGTGCATTGGAAATCAAGAAAGGAGTAATGTAGGAGTACTTCACCAATCACCATTACTCCGTTATTAAGGACACATGGACTTTACCTTTTCTGGATAAGCTAAAGACAGCCAACTCGCTAAATACAAGGGGGAAGGGATCCCGTTAGTAAATTGGACAAAAGTACATCATGGATGGAGTTGCAAGGAGTCAACGATGCAATTATGTGCAAAGCTTTCCCTTTAACTTAGGGGACAAAGCCTAGAAGTGGTTCAAAAAGCTTGTCACAGAGGTCGATCAAGACTTGGATTGACTTGGCAACAGCCTTTTGAGCTTAATTCATGGGCTGCAAAGCTAGGACCCTGCCCAAAAGAATAATTGGTGAGAATAAAATAAGGACGAAGTGAGTCGCTATAAAGTTACCTCAACTAGTTCAACAATCAAATTATAGAAGTGAAAGAGATTTCAAGCGATGCTGCCCTCATAGCTGCCTTGTCAGGGCTGAGATCCAACAAGATTTTGGTGGTCCGTGCATGAAGATGGGCTTAGTGCCTACCAGGAATTTCTGAGCAGAGCTAAAAGCACGTAGGACAAAAGAGACGACCTTAAATCGAGAAGAAAAGAAAGTTAAGCTTAGGATTATTGTTCAACTAAAGGAAAAAAAGGTCGAACAAAAGACCCATTCCAGAAAGGATGAATGCGTGAAGGGAGGTCGAGCGACCTTGTACATATCTAAAAAGATTCTAAGTGTATCATCCTCTAAATATAACCTTAGAGTCTTTATGCAAGTAGGGGACAATGAGGTATTCTACAGTCTTCCTCCCTTAAGAAAGAACTTAATAGGTCCCCAACCAAAGTAAGTATTGTAAATAACTATAGGTCAACATGTCACAACTTCGAAAAATTTTGGGACTTCAAAGAGCATGGGAAGTCCAAATCAGGCGAGGTCAACTCTGAGAATTTGTAGCCAAGCCCGATAAGACGACTCAAACATATCCCACGCAGGCACTACCTCCACATCAGCAAGTGAATGCTCCACCACTTTTTCTACATCTGTAATCGATGCCTTCATGGAAGATAGAACCTTGTCCCACTAGATCCTAGGATAAGAATATGTGATAGAGGAGCTAGACCAGTGACAGAGTCGTATAAAATCTAAGTCGGCTCAGAGTTCCTCCCTAAAAACTTAGATATGTTCTCCTAGAGTCACAAAGCCATAGAGGGAATTGATCCAAAGGTTGTTGGCCATAGGCTCAACATCGACCCCTCAGCTCGGTCGAAACAGCAAAAGAGGTAGCCATTTAAGGTAAAAAGAAATAAAGTCTTGCTCAGAACAGCAGTATACAAATAGAGAAAGGCTAAGTACTATGACCAAAAAGTATGCAAAAGTTATTTATAGCCAACGGCCAACGACTTCGTATTTAGAAAGGTCTTCCTCGTCGCAAGGGAATCAACCTTGAATCCCTAGGCCTTAATAAGGGGGAACCTTATAAATAATCAAAATTCTACAAATGATGCTTGTAAGCTAAAAGATACATGAAAAAAGACCTCTCCTAAACGCTCAGGATATAGAACATCTCAAAGAATACTATCAGTAAAAGTTGAGGTGCCAAGAGAATATACTACCAAATGTAATAAGCCCACCACAATAAAATTCAATTGCTTTAGCCAAGTAATACTGGAAGAATAATATTCAAACAAAACCCTCTCATCAATAGCACAAAGCCTACTTTTCAGAAGTATAATCTAAGGTCATAAGTGCTGCAACACTTAGACAATGTTTGCTCTTCAATAGCACAAAGCCTACTCTTCAGCTGCACAATACAAGGTTGTAAGTCCTATGGCATTTAGATAAAACTCGCTCTTTAGCAGTACAAAGCCTTCTCAGCACCAAGCTCTCTCTTCAGTGCCACAAAATCTGCTCTTCGGCAACATTATCTAAAGTTGTAAGTGCTACAACACTTAGACGAAGCTCGTTCTTCAATCAAAGCCTGCTCATCAGCAGCATGATCTAAGCTTACAAGTGCAACAACACTTAGACAAGCCCGCTCTTCAACAATACAAAGCTTGCTTTTCAGCAAAACAATCTAAATTGTAAGTGCTTAAGACAGCTCACTCTTCAGCGACACAAAACCTGTTATTTAACAGCTTAATCTAAGGTTGTAAGTGTTGCAATACTTAGACAAAACCCGTTCTTCTACAGCACAAAGCCAACTCTTAAGCAGTCCTAAGCCTACTCTTTAGCGACACAAGCCTGCTCATCAACACAATGATCTAAGGTTGTAAGTGTTGTTAGTTCATTGTGAAGATACACCACTGACTTCAAGGAAACTTTTGGATTCTTGTGGGTTATTTATATCATTTCTTGAATCTTCTTCTTCTTCAAA
>CAIGRS010128985.1:0-22245 GCA_903798395.1 Fraxinus floribunda
TTTTTTTTTTTTTTAAGTCTATTGAAATACCCCAACCAAGTTTTATCTGATATGGACGATAGTGGTATGGTGACATGTAACAGTTGTATAGTATGTCAAAGTCCTTGGAAAATCAAATCCACATATATGTGAGTCTTGGATGAATGAAAACTTAAAAATTAATCCTGACTACAGTTTTAGTCATTTTAATTTTGAAAACCCAGTTGATTTTACTACATTGTTACTTTTCAATTCCAATATTTTAGAGCAAATTAAATATCAGTCCAACTTGGAATCAATGCAGAAATGAGGAGTCCTGGTGTCCTATCAGTGGCAATAATTTGAACTAGAGAGAATGCTCATTTGACGAAATATTTTTTTTTTTTTTTTTTTATCATTTCCTAATGTTAGTGATGGAGTCGTAATTCCATGTATTTTACAGTGGCATTTGAGTTCCTTTACACATGTACAATCAATTGATATTTATGTTGGATGCCACTTTTATGTGTGTTTATTAATTAATAGCCTTTTAGATGACTTATTGAAGATATGATCAATTGGTGGAAAATATTCATATGTTAACCAAATTGATACAAATTGGCGCTACATAATTGAAAAGGCATGCAAAGTTCATGCTTTTTTTTTTTTTTTGAAAGTTTTCCCTTTTTCATAATCAGAACTTGTGTTCTAGTTTATTAAATTCACAATAGTAATAATAGCTGGGCCTTATAAGGCAAACTAAGATATTTTGATTGATTTTTACCTCTGGTTTTACAGGACGCAAGGAGTTATGGATGGGAACTGAATGAGAGAATTGATTTCAATTGGAAGAAACTTTTACAAAAGAAGGTAAGTAGAATATAATGTCATTTGTTCTTTTACATTTTAAAGTCTGTATATTATTCGCCTTACAGAAACTTCAATATTTCCAATTAAGCACAATCACATTTTTTTGAGCAGTCTGTACAGAAATGAGGGTAATGGATACCTCAATTATAAAACATTCAGTTATAGTTTAGAAAGGAATAAAGAGGTATTAGAGTTTGAATCAAGATTAGAATTATGACTAGTTTTTTTTTTTTTTGGACAACAGACTAGTTTTGAGACTGGGTTTTTCTTTTTGAAGTTTCCAAATATACCTAGCTTATACAAAAGCATGAATCATGGGTTTTTTGTTCTACTTGATTTGGGGTAAATTTCAATATGGTGATCTCAATTCAAGAAATTCATTTTTGTCAATGTCATCTGGCTCCTGCTAGCATTCTGATAATAATTTATATTGATGTTAATGTCATTATTTTTGTTCTAATCATCTTGGTTTTTTAACTTCGTTGTTGAGATGATCATTAATGTTTCTATAGGTGTGTTGATTATTTATTGGTGCCCATGTTAGTGGTTTCACAGAATTTTCCCCTTCCCAAATAGATTGTTAAGGAAAAGGAAAGTGCGGACCTTTTAATGTAAATTTCTCTATTTACATTTTACAAGGTCTATCTGAATATTGGCTACTTCCTCTAGTGGCATTTTTAAATTTTGCATATTATTTTTCTTTATATCCATTTTCATGTTTCATCTTTATTCCTGATTTGCAGACAGAGGAAATAATTAGATTAAATGGAATCTATAAGAGGTTACTTGCAAATGCTGGAGTTAAATTATTTGAAGGAGAGGGAAAAGTTGTTGGTCCTAATGAAGTTGAAGTAATCCAACTGGATGGCACCAAAATAAGCTATTCAGCAAAACACATTCTGATTGCAACTGGAAGTAGGGCTCAACGTCCAGCTATTCCTGGACAGGTTTGTATGATTTTTTAAAATATAATTTACTGCTTGGCACTATGATTCATATGCAGAATTAATCTTTCAGCTTTCTTGTATTTTAATTCATGTCTAACTTGAATTTTGTTGCTTTAGATGGGATGCTATATGTATATGACAACTTTTTACAACAAATTTCGGTTTCTATCTGACACCTCTTTCCCGCCTTTCTACTTTTCTTTTTAATTTCCTCTATTTCCCATTCAGTCTTGATAGATACCTTTGACTATCCCTTTATGTGGAGTGTATATTGATGTCTATGCTTATAATTTTTGGTTCACGTGTAGGAATTGGCTATAACATCTGATGAGGCATTGAGCTTGGAAGAGTTACCTAAGCGAGCTGTTATACTTGGGGGAGGGTATGCTACCTCTTCTTTGTTACATTGAATTTGTTTAGTGTTCTTAAAAGAAATAAATGATTAATGTTTCTTTTTTGAAATGTAGGTACATTGCTGTTGAGTTCGCTTCAATATGGCGCGGGATGGGTGCATCAGTGGATTTGTGCTTCAGAAAGGAGCTCCCTTTAAGGTTATAAAGTTTACTTGATTTTCAACTCTGCGTTTTCTGTTTCTGTGGCTGCCTGGTATTGTAGTGAAGCTTCTGAGATCTACCACCACATGAAACTTCACACTCTCTGCATTTTCTGTTTCTGTGGCTGCCTGGTATTGTAGTGAAGCTTCTGAGATCTACCACCACATGAAACTTCACAGTAGATGGACTAATGTTGACTGTGAAAATTAGTCTCACAAAATTAGGCTCAGACTGTGAGACATAACTTAGCCCATGTTTGACTAATGTTATTAATTGTTTACAATCGGTCAAATTACTTTTTATCTACACATTTCTTGGGACTCTCAAGTACTTCTCATTTATTCATCACTAATTTCTCTATGTTTATAATTTAAACTGTTTATAAACACATTCCAAACGTGCTTGAAATTGAAATTTTCATGAGATATTATATGTTATGATTTATTTTAATTTGCTTAAGTTCTTTAGTTTATGAATTCAGTTTACATTAAAGTTTTTCTAATTTTAGCTTCTCAGCACCTCTATAGACTAGGTTAAGCCCTTATTTGGGCTCCATTTCTTCAAAAAAATGTGTTTTCAAAACTCAGTTTCAACCACATTCTCTTATAAAATAATGTTACGTGTAAATCTAAAAACTTTCCTTTTTCAACCACACATTTTCCAAAAAATCACTATTCCAAAACACTTATTTTTTTCTTTCTAAAACCTCATTTTAATGGAGCCCAAATCAGGAAATAATATGTTTTAACTTCTATTGATTGTGAATTCAATTGAAATTGAGTTTTGTTCTGTTTTTTCTATTTTCCATTACTTTTTGGACAGTCCAATATGTTTTCCCAGTCCTTCCATAACAGGCAAATGGCTATACCATTGAAGTATAGTATATAAGTTTTCTTAATTCAATTCATTTCCTTTTTCGCTTAGAAGCTATACAGTTACTGCAAATGAATACTTTGTCTCATTTTTCTGTTTAATGCATTTCATACAGTTTTTTCTCTCTTTTTGAAAGCAGATTTATCTGATATAGAACACCAATATCAAAAGGTAGTACTTGCCAATTTAATCAGTTTCTAGTACTGGGAAATATCATGGGCTTTGAGGGGTTCATTTAGGGTAGTGAATGCAAAGATTAGTAGGACAAATCAATGATGGAGAGAATTACTTTTGGGGTTTGTCGGGGTGCTGTGAATCAACCTGTGAAAGTGGAACTTGGTTGATCAGCAGGTTTTTTAGTGTTCCGATGTATATAATAAAAGAATTATAGTGCAATGTGAATTATATAAAATATTCGCTCACAGGCTAATTTGTAAATTGGTGGGTTCCTTAAGACCGCAACTCCTCATTGTAGCATTGTGATGGTGCCTTTAATTTGCAATAGATTTTTTTCGGATACTGATGGAAAAACTTTGTTCTTCAATCTTCAAAGAGATCGTTGATAAGGAGATTGAAGGTTTTGGAAGTAGTGAGGGAATGGACAGTTTCTGGAGATTGCCATGTTAGCAATTACCTAGTGCATATAGATAGTTATCATTAGTACATAGCAACTTCCATAACTTTGACTGCACAATAGAGTGTTCCTTTTGCCCTCTTTATGCACAAGGGGCCACTAGCACTCTTTTGACTTACACTCTGGTTTATTGCGGAAATGAACCATAGTTTTTGCTGGTATTCTGTACTTTCTTTTGCCTTTATACACAGGACATTTCCTCTTTTAACATTTATTTTTTTGGAACAAAAATATTTTGTTCAAAGATTGATCACCAAAAAATCTTTCCTTTAATAATGATGTATCATGTAGATATCTTCCAAGTGAATTGTAGTTGACTATATGATATCCGTCGGCTCAAAGAGGTCTCTTATTCGAACTAAAATTGAATATTTCTTGAACTGATAAAGAAAGAACAAAACACTAGGATGTTTAAGTTCACACATACGATATGGATTTATATCAAATCTACTTACTACAATTACCATTCCTTACATTTCTTTGCATGTTTATTTACTGATAGCATGATTTCTTATCCGATCATCATTTATATTAATGTGTTTATTGGTGCATTGTGTCTCATGGCATTCACCTATCAACTATTATTTCAGAGGTTTTGATGACGAAATGCGAGCAGTGGTTGCAAGAAATCTAGAAGGCAGGGGAGTTAATATTCATCCCAGGACAACCTTAACTGAGGTTCTCTCTGTCTCTTGCTTATATTAATCACATAATCACCCCCGCCCCCAGTCCACGGGCACAAAGAGAAAAGAAAACAAAACAAAAAAGAGAGAGTTAAAAGAAGTGTTTACCAGTTATTAATCTGGATCTTTTGGTTCCTTGCAATTCTTTTTTATGTTAATGATGACACTTCCATTTACATTTAACGTAATTGGTATAATGATTTGGTGTTCCAGCTAGTTAAAACAGAAGATGGTATAAAAGTACGCACTGATCATGGTGAAGAATTGCTGGCAGATGTTGTACTCTTTGCCACTGGTAATGTCAAGCAGTTACTTATGTACACTAGGGGTGCAAGTGTTTAATGTCTGCTGGTTTACCTTATTTTAAGAAATAGTGGATTTTAAAAGGGGGAAAAGTGCATTAGAAAATTGCTGTGTATCAAAAATCTTGTCTTTGATCACTGAATAATCATGTTGTTACCTCGTACTGTCATTATTATATTCATGATTTAAGTGCATAGTAATCAATTTCTCCCCACTCTGAATTACTGAACATACACCAAACGGTATCCATAATTATCAGTTGTTGGGACAGTGCTTCTTCTCAATGTACAATTTGTTGAAATTAGGTTAGATGTAATGAGGTTTAACTCTACTTTGAAGATCATATCAGCAGAAAAATATTCTTTGGGTAGAGATAGCATGAGAACTCATTTTTTGTTAGTTTCTGCTTAGAGAAGGTAATACACATGGTTAGTGGGTTTGCAATACAAGTTCTGTGTAGCAGTTTGTCTTTCATCGTGACAGGAGACTATTTTTGTGATTTTTATCGGATGTTTTGGATATTTGAAGGTTTGCATTGCACTTGTGTAGCATGCTGTGCATGAGCTCCTAACATTTTTAATCAGGAGCCACTTTTCTTTTTCAAATTCTCTTGTCTAGTTTTTTCTCTCTGGTGAGAGGTTGATTATTATTATCTTGGCTATTTGTTGCAGGTAGGGCTCCTAACACAAAGAGGTTGAATCTGGAAGCTGTAGGCATTGAACTTGATAAGAATGGAGCCGTGAAGGTTTAGTGCCCTGTTATTGATTTTTCTCATTCCTATGTAACTTGTTGATTTAGCTTAAAACATTACATACCCTGGTCTCAGGGATCTAATAATCTGACACTCTGAGCTTGCACTATGAATATGCAACAGAGCATTGCTAGTTTTGTTGCCTTAGGTTTTTCATCAAGTCTTGTCTAGTATAGTTATGGCTGTCATTGTTTGACTTGGGTGAAAAATGAAGTTGGATTCCTAAAACTTTAATGGAATCATTTTTTTTTTTTTGGCACTTGACATGGCATTTAGCTTTATATTTTTGTCCTTGGTGATGAGATATCAGGCTAAAATTTTCTGTCATCTTGATTCATATGCCATTTTAGTTATCCTCTAGTTTACTGATCCTTTAATTTCCATCAGGTTGATGAATACTCTCGTACCAACATACCTAGCATATGGGCCGTAGGTGACGTTACAGACCGAATGAATCTTACTCCTGTTGCATTAATGGAAGCAACCTGTTTTGCGGTATATTTTCTGCTAAACTGTCATTTTCTTTTTTCGAGTTTTACTAATATCTTCTTCATTAATGAACTCACAATTAACTATTACGCAATTGTTATGTTTTTATATAATTTAATTCTTAATTTTTTGTTGCTGCAGAAAACTGTTTTTGGTGAACAATCCTCAAAACCTGATTACAGCCACGTTCCTTGTGCTGTGTTCTGGTACTACTATCTCTCCTTGGCCAACTTTCAAATTGCACACTTTA
Source organism: Fraxinus floribunda (assembly GCA_903798395.1). Classification (NCBI taxonomy): domain Eukaryota; kingdom Viridiplantae; phylum Streptophyta; class Magnoliopsida; order Lamiales; family Oleaceae; genus Fraxinus; species Fraxinus floribunda. The sequence goes on from CAIGRS010128985.1 coordinate 6,313, forward strand.
TTATTCTTCATTTTGCATGATAATGGTGGTAGTTGAAGTCCCCTTTTTTTATGTAAATGAGCTCCCAGATTTTATAAGCTGTGACGGTGAAAACAAAGTATTAAGAGTTAGTTTAGCTAAAAGGAGATGAACTAGAAATCTACAAACTAACGATGTGCAATGCACGGAAACTGGTTTTAGTATCAAGTTATGCTAGACTAGAACTTTTCTTTCCCCAAAATGCCATAAAAGCCAAAGTTAGGTTTTTACCAGTCCACCTAGATCCAATTGGGTGTTTGGATTTATTACGTGTATTTTAGACTATTACTACTTTTCTTAATGGTGTGACCAAATTAGATTTAGGTATGTTGGAGAACTTTTTTGGATTAAGCACCCTTAAAATTAGAGCATCCATCGCCGATCGCCGATTGCAGATACTTTGAATATAAGAAAATATAAATGCGAATTCACTCTATATATTAATGGAATTTAGGGTCCACAGCACCTAATTAGAGCAAAAAGATCAAGAAAAATGGGGATGTTGATGTAATGCGGTATACACTAGATTTGAAGTTCCGTGAAGGCCCAATGGTCATAAGTTCGAGTTCTCTCAGGCCACTGAGGTGAGTATCCGGTCGTAAACTTCAGGGCCTGTTGGATTAGTCGAGATGCACGCAAGCTGGCCCGAATATCCACGATTATAAAAAAAATAAATTAATAAAGTTCCGTGAAGGAGAGGTTAGGTGATGTAACAGGATATTATTCGAAGATTGCTTATGTAAGACTGCTATAGATTAGAATGAGTTATTTAGAGGGAACCATATTGCAGAAGTTACTATCTTAATGTTTCGAACCTGGAAATCTGTCCATGGTGGAGCTCTTGAAACCCGAGCTTTACCCTTACCACGTCACTCAGTAGGACACCATTTACCTAAATAAAAGAAACCAGGTGAAATAACATAAACAATATAATGTCGAAGGCAAGATTTGATTGAATACACGTGGTCCCTCTTTAATTACTCAAGCTTTTAAATGATGCGATTAATATTGTATCAAAACCAATGCCAGGCAAAAGGCACATTGAAGATGAGATTTAAATGAATACATATAGCCCCTCTTAACAGCTTGACATTTTAGATAAGTAGGATGACATTTATAACACAGCTTATAATCTAGGAACAGACAGTATTAGGGCCTGTGGAACAACAGCGTATCCACTAAAACTGGTTCTTGGCCTAGTGAAAACTAACTTATAAGTAGTAGTTGTTAATATCTGATTATAGATTTGGGATTCGGACAATTTTGCATTTTGTTTTATTATTTTTCTTAGATCTACACTGGTAATACATTGAATTTAGGTGATGCCTTGTATCTGATTTTTCAGTGATTATACTGTTACCATCATATTTCACTATTGTCTTGCCAATAGTAGACTAACATTTTTCAAATTCTGTCACACTTGGACCTTTCTCTTTGTTTATTTTCAGAGCCATTAATATTTTATAACTTTAATCTTTTGCTGCTTGACAGCATACCGCCACTGTCTGTAGTTGGTCTCAGTGAGGAACAGGCCATAGAGCAAGCAAATGGTGACATTTTAGTCTTCACATCAACATTTAATCCAATGAAGAACACAATTTCTGGGTACGTTGGTTGATTGTTGATATTGTATGCCTAAAATAAAATAGGCCGATCTTTTCAAAGATTTTTTCAATGCTAGTGTCTTGGTTATGATACTAGAGACAAATTACCTTGTAACCCAAAGATTCTGTTGTTTCGAAATTTCTCAAAATTGAGTAAATATTTCTTTGCAGGGTTGGCCAATTCATATTGGTTATGATTACTGATTAGTGCATTATTTGCACAAAAAGTATATCTTCGTTCTAGTAAATGATTTGATAATGCAAAATGGTGAAAACTTGGCCTAAAATTTTGCTCTGGAACTGTTGATAGTTGAACTTCACAACATTTAATTTTTATTTATTTATTTATTTTTAATCTGTAGAAGCATGTTCTTTTAAGTAACTGCATGACATGTGGTATTGTTGCATAGGCGTCAAGAGAAAACGGTTATGAAGCTCGTCGTTGATGGTGAGACTGATAAAGTTCTTGGAGCATCCATGTGTGGACCAGATGCAGCTGAGATCATACAGGTATACAACTTTGTACTTCACTCATTTTTCTTACTTTGGTGATTCTGCAGTGAATTTTTGTCTATCCTTTAAATGTTGACTAGTTTGATTTCCACACTGTCTAAACTGTTCTTCATGAAACTAAATCTAGGTTTATCATTTAACATAGACATCTCTCTTGCTTTTCATCTTTTTTGCACTGTTTGACGTGGAAATACGTAACAATCAAGTATATTGACATAGAGCTTGCGCATTGTTTAAAAGAAGACAATATGCTTGGTTGATGCTTATTACTATGCAAGCCACAATCATCATCCACTGTTTAATACGTGTCCACATAGTTTGACACAACAAATACATAAGCACCAATTCTTGCTAGAGGTTCAGTTAGCTAATATCAGATTTTACTGAGAATGGGTTTTTACTATATATTTGAACTGGTGTTTTATGTAATCCCTAATTTTATTTTCGTAGTAATGTCTTTAAGAGCAATTAATTATTAGAATATTCAAGTCGATGGGTTATAGCAATCTACTAAAGTAATAATTTTATACTCATCACAGCTAAGTCCACTGATGATTATGGTTTTTAGTCCACTTTAGCAAATATTATTCCCCAGTTTGTTTGGTAAAGTGAATTGTATATCACTCAAATAGTTTTAAACAAGAAATAGAAGTTAAAAGCTTGTCTAGTACAGTTATGTCCAATATTTGCAGCCCAATATGCTCTTTTGGCACAGTATTAGATCGTAGTTAGTTGTGCGTTATACAAAATGCCAACTTCTTTTCTTATTTACTATTGTCTAGTAGGGTCCAAAACTGCCTTAGCATATGTTTCGTTAGCTTAAGAATCAATATTGCTAGCATCGCATTTGACCACCCAGTTCAACTTTCTTCTATCTGGGTATGATCATTATATTACACAGGGCATTGCTGTTGCACTCAAATGTGGAGCAACCAAAGCACAATTTGATAGCACGGTAAGCTGACTGACTTCTCAGAGCTTGTGTTCTTGATTGTGCTTCTAAATTCATTCTTCAATGCATGTGACAAGCTGTTTTTCTAGGATTCAGCATAAAAGACCCCGTGTTGAGTTCATTTTCAACATGTTAATATTCCTTTGCAAAGAAAGACAGGTTCATATAGTTTGATTAATCCACAAAATAATGAACTTTCCACAAATTGGAAAATATAACGAAGTTCAAATCTAGTTCAATCAACTTCTTATTTTAATCCTATTTCTTTTAGCATCCCAATGATTTCGACTCTTCGCGATAAATTAATTGGAGTAACTGGGCTTGAAAACACGTGCAAAAGCTTTGGGATTGGTTGAAATCTACATCTATTCATTATTGCTGATACATCAGTTGATCTTTTGTACAGGTTGGCATACATCCTTCTGCTGCAGAAGAGTTCGTGACCATGCGATCTGTCAGTAGGCGGATCGCTGCTGGTAAACCGAAGACCAACCTATAAACATGAATGCGTACTTTATAGTCAGATATATTATGATCATGGGAAATTATATTCACTTTGCAAAAGCATATTGTAGAAGACTGATCATCCTTTCTGGGATTTCAGTCAAAGCTTCTTAGCTTGGCATTTGTTTCGTTCACTAGTTATTTCAGCTTCAATAGATGATGAAAAACTTGAATAGTATAGTAATTTCAACACATTGCATATCCAATAATCAAGGAAAGTGAATTGCTAAGTGCAAATTGGTTGTTATCTGGAGAACATATATTCAATAAATTTGTCATGTGTTTGGCTTGAAGATCATAATTTCTGATGTGTACAAGGAGCTGGATTTTAGTTATTTGCTTTTGAGATATAACTATATGTCCATAATGGCTTCTTTAGCAAGGTGGACTGGATGGTTGGACGATATTAAAAAGTGGAAATTAAACATACCCAGAGTTTTAAAATGTACAATTCAAAAATCAGATTCGAAAGTTTTTCTTTCAAAAATCAGATAATAATTTAAATTTTTTAATATTAGTTAAATTAATTTATCCACTTATTTGAACTCCCGAACAGCCAATCCCTAAATCTCTCACCCCTTGATCCTATTCATTTCCTCTTTCCATTCTCTCTTTATATCTTTTCATTATCCCTGTCTTTACCACACATCACACATCGGAGCAGCTGTGGGAGGTGGGGCTGTAACGATCCAAATTTTATAATTTAAATCGTTATCAAATTTATGTAAGTATATGAAATTAACGGGGCACAATTTAATTAATAGAAGAAATTTATAACTAAATAAATATTAAAACTATGCATATTGCATTTATTAGATAAATAATAAAATGTTAATTTTACTAATAAAACACGTCTTAAATTTCTAAATAAAAATCCTTATGAAATAAAGTAAGAAATTGTTGAAATTAAAAATGTCTCGTTAAACCGGATTATTTTATTGAGTCTCATGAATCTAAGTACAACGACTGCACCTCATCGCTCGTCATTTCACGACCCCTTCTAATTTGTGAGAAGTAGGGAAAATTGTGAGTATATAAGAATATTCAGTAGGATACGAATATTTTGTGCAATCTTGAATAAAAATATTAAATCATGTGTCAAAAATATCATACCATCATATCATATCTTCATAAACCAGTAAGAGGTCAATAGATATCGTATCTTTAGTATAGAAGAATGACCATAACATACCTATCATAATCATCCCATAGCATAACTTTCATTAGTAATACTTAAATAAACGAAATACACGTGTGAAATCAATAAACAAACTTAAATAAATTTCTAATTAATGACAACTTCTTTGAACTACATCATTTTAAATCTAACTTATCCGAATTAACTTTTTCTAGAGCCTAATATACATGATTAATTAAAAGTTATCCAACGAGCCCAATATTAATATACTTATCATTGCTCTATCAAAATCTAAATATTTGCCCCAAATAAAACTGAATTAATACATAAATCATTTTAATCTCCCAATTTTTTTTTTATTTGTGATCGAAAGATAATTTGTGACCAATTAATTCGATAATTGTGATTAAATTGTATAGAGTTGTAACCTTCATATATTTAATTTATAAAATATATTTTAATTAATTATTTCATAAATAAAATTTAATTAATATATGATTTTTTAAGTTCTAAACCTTGTTTCTTAATTTTAAAATAAGTAATACTTAATCTCTTATATATGAAATTTTCCCAATTAAAAATCAGAAAAAGCATTTTTATCACAATGAATAAAGATGTTATCCTTCTGGAATGCCTTGCTGTTCGAAATGTTCAGACATGTATGTATGAAAATCAATTCTTTCTTTTTGCCCCTTTTTTGAAAAAGTCAATTATCCATATTATTGATTGAATATCTGGTCACGCCAAGATCCTCGCGAGTTCATATAGAGAGCAACTTTCACCGTCTCACAATTATAGAAAGCAAATTTATGAAGCTACAAACTCCACCGAGTATTCACTTGGACATCACAAGGACAAATAAATAAATATTGAAATAGCATGTTCTCCATTACTCTCTTACTCATTCAGCATTTGAAGTGTCGTTATTTGGGTGGTTTGAAGATGACGATTTGTGATTTGAGCGGACAATTCTATTGGGTATGTATATGGGACATTATTGAAGTTCTCCAATTAAAAAAAGAGAGCAACCAATATGTATATGGGACATTATTGAAGTTCTCCAATTTAATTAATGAAGAAATTTAAAACCAAATAAATATTAAAACTATGCATATTGCATTTATTAGATAAATAATTTAATTCTACTTGAGCCACATTATTTTGAAAGAATATATTCTGAAATAGTAGATTGATAGAGAATGTGTGGTTGAAAAAGAAAGAAAAATTATTGATGTAATGAAAAATATTATTTTATTAAAAAATGTGTGATTGAAAATAAGTATAAGAATGAAAATGAAAATGAAAATATTAATGTGTACCAAACAGAGGCTAATAAAACACGTTTTAAATTTCTAAATAAAAATCCTTATGAAATAAACTAAGAAATTGCTGAAATTAAAAATGTCTTGTTACACCGGATTATTTTATTAAGTCCCATGAATTCAAGTACAAAGACTGCGCCTCATCTCCTGCCATTCCACGACCTGTTCTTATTTGTGAAAGGTAGGAAAAATAGTGAGTATATGAGAATACTCAGTAGGGTACAAATATTTTGTGCAATCCTGAATAAAAATATTAAATCATTACCCTGTTTGTTGCCCATTTTTTCTCCATTTCTAGAAAAAAAAAAATAGATCCATTGGTTGAACCTCACTTGCCTGACAAAGTTGACTTCCTTCTCACAATTAATTTGAATTTGGTTTAGCAATGGTAAGAAAACTCATTCTCATTCTTGGAAAAATGAGTAACAAACACACGACATGTGTCAAAGATATCATATTGTCATATCATATCTTTAAAAATCGGTAAGAGTTCAATAAATATCATATCTTTAGTATCGAATGACCATAATATACATATCATACTCATCTCATAACATAACTTTCATTAGTAATACATAAATAAACAAACTTAAATAAATATCTAATTATTGACAAATTCTCTGAACTACATTTTGAATTTAACTTATTCGAATTAACTTTTTCACAACAAGCCCAATATTAGTAGAGGAAATTACACCCAACCCTGATTTTAGATTTCCATTTTCATAATTCCAGGTTTAACTTTGATATTTCACTAATCAGGTTTTTAGGAATAAAAAAAAGATTTTTTTATTTATAATATTCAACCCGTTTTTTACGTGAAGATTGGAGAGAAAAATTTAAATAAGTAAACTATAAATCGTCTAACCACTAAACACCTTAAATCTCGCCCCTTCTTTAATATCCTAAATTGATCCTTACCCTAATTCATTTGTAATTGAATCTCTCTCTCGTCTCCCTCTCTACCACTGGATAACCAACAACAGTCGCCGCCATCTCCAAAGATTCTCCCTTGCTGCGTGACGGTGCACCAAAGATTTGGTGGCCAATTTTGTGTGGTGTTGGCGGTGGCTTTGTGCGCTGGATTTGGAGTCGCCAGCCAGGGTGAATCATTGTCCAGAAAGTGAGATTCAGCGTCGGACGAGGCCGCGCGAAGCTGCCAATGAGATTTCTCTGTGCTTTGGTGGCAGATATTCAGACATGTGAAAATAAATTCTTTCTTTTTGCCCCTTTTTTGAAAAAGTCAATTATCCATATTATTGATTGAATATCTGGTCACGCCAAGATCCTCGCGATTTCATATAGAAAGCAACTTTCAGAGTCTCACAATTATAGAAAGCAAATTTATGAAGCTACAAACTCCACCGAGTATTCACTTGCACATCACAAGGAAAAATAAATAAATAAATAGTGAAATAGTAGGTTCTCCATTTCTCTCTTACTCATTCAGCATTTGAAATGTCGTTATTTGGGTGGTTTGAAGACGACGATTTATGATTTGAGCGGACAATTCTATAGGGTATGTATATGGGACATTATTGAAGTTCTCCAATTAAAAAAAGAGAGCAACCAATACGTTGAAAAGTGAACAAAACAACAAATTTATTGGGTAATCTAACCTTGGACATTTGTACACTGCCAAATCCATTCTACTGGATATGATATATAAAATATATTGAGACAGAACCACGTCCTTTTCAGAAAGGGAGATGGATGAACCTCTTCACTAATTGTACAAGGGTAGGTGAGAAACAGAAAACCTAGTTTGGAATATAAACACAAAAGCACATCTCACAAACAGAGAGATCAAGCTCTTGAAGACTAAAACAGTATAACCAGGATGAACATGGACCCTTTTGCAAGGCTGCCGGAGGAATGCATTTCGACCATTCTGTCACTCACATCGCCCATGGACACGACAAGACTCTCAATAGTCTCACACAGGTTCAAATCTGCCTCTGATTCAGACAATGTTTGGGAGAGATTTTTGCCCCCGGATTATCGACATATCATCTCAACATCTGTTTCTCCAGTGTCATATGCCACCAAGAAAGACCTATATTTTACTCTCTGTCATTCCCCTGTTCTCCTCCATGAAGGCAATACTGTAAGTTCATATCCTCGTACATTTTCTACATTAATTAGGCTTTGGTCCATTCATTACCTCATTTATGTTAAAATCAAGCATGTACTAAGAATATCAACCCAACTTGAATATCGAGTGAATGGAAATCTATATAAACTCTCTACAGTTCACCTTCCATAGAAACATCTAACAGTAGCTCACTATAGATAATACTGAATCACGTTTAATCATGTGTTGAACACTTGAGCTGCTCAATGTAAGAACATGATTCCCAACACAATAATTTAATGCCACAACATTTGGGAAATAAAACGGATCGAGGTAATATTTATGACACGATATGAACTATATGATTGCAAACAAACAACAAGATAAAAGACAAATAATTAATTGACAGAGGAAAGAAATATTTTATTCAATTGACTAAAATGGAGAAAATAAATACAATAATTGCGCCTACACAATTATTCTATATTTCAGTAATACAAAACTTTTGAAAAGAGTCTAGTATTTATAAGGGTGAATGTCAAACCCTAGAAATACCACAAAGATGGAAACAAGATAAAAAATCATGTGGAATAAAGAAAATAATATTTTTCCAATAAAAACACATGTAAAGAAGGAAAAAAATATTTTCTCAAAAACTCCAACCTAATTTGGGTAAAAAAAATCCAACAATCTCCACTTTGACACAAATTCCGATGCAACAAACGAAGCTCCAAGAAAAATAAATTTGATTGCAACGAAAAAATTCGAACTCTTCAATAAGAACCAAATTTTCTCCAACACAAAAATACTCATCTTCTATGGTATCCAACACGGATACATAAACCCAAATACCGAGTTTTCCAAATTCACAAAGAATTAGAAACAACCAAACAATATCAAAGCACACCACAATGCTTTCATAGAAGGCCCCTGGTTGGTCCTAACACCTTCAAAAACGATAAAAGCATGTGCAACCGAATCAGCATCCACGTACCTATCTCTAATGGGTCTATCCCTAGCAGTTCAATATGATGAAACCGCAGGTAATGGTGGCAAAGCGAAATTACTCATATCTTCCAAATTCGACCGAGTAGTATTCTTCAATATGAAACCCGAACCAAATACCAAAGGTACAGTACCAATCTGAATCTCCACTACAGTACTAAATTTGTACCGACTTTTTTGCACAAATTCTGTCCGACCTTGCAAGATGTATAACTGAACACTTTCCGCTCCTCCAATACAACACGAACACCCTTTCGAACCCTCAAGACTCCACCTCCTCAAAAGAACGTGTACCCTTTGAATCAAGTACTCAACGAAATGAGATTCTTCTTCAGGTCTAGAATATATCGAACGTAATCAAATGTTTTACAAGTTCCTAGCTTCAATCTGACTCTACCAATACCAGCTACCCGACAAAGTTCGTTACCAATGACGACACATTGCGTAACCGTTTCAAATGTTTCATATGTTTCAAATAAATCCCGATTGGAACACATATGAAACGCATAAGTTGTATCCAAAATCCACTCCTCGTCAGGTTTGGATTCCACGTCAGAAATCGTCAAAATATCACCATCACTCAAATAGTTCTCGGCTATGTTGGTCTCATCTGAAGTACTTGATTGCTTCCCATGATTTGCAGTCAAATTATATTTGTTCTGCAATTTGTCGCAATCCCTCTTAATTTGTCCTTTCTTCTTGCAATAATAACAAACCTGATTACTGAAATTTGACATCGACTTACCTCTTCTCCAATCACCATGAACAAGAAGGAATTTTTCATCTCTGACCTCATATCCAACCAGATGTTTTATCTTCTCTTTTGAAAACAAGACATCATACACATTTTTAATGGTTAGAGTATCACAATTTTACAAGATCGTGTCTCTAAACAAAGTGGGTAGCAAACACAAAGGGATTAAGGTCAAATCTTTATCATACTTTTACCGCTAAAGTCTCTAAATTAGCGACGATCTCCTTGAGCACAGCTAGATGATCTTCCAAATATCCGCCTTCAGCCATGCGGCAAGAATACATCTGCTTCAGATGCAATTTGCTTGTCAGACTTTTAGACATGCATAATTGCTCCAACTTCGACCACAACACAGCTGCTGTTTTCTCCTTCAAAACGTTCTAAAAAATATTGTGAGAGATGAAAATGGATCTGTGAAAGTGCCTTCCAATCCTTTGGTTGTTTCTCCTCCATTATCCAAATTGTAGGTATTTTGTTAAATCTCAACACCGCATCATCTAAATCCATCTGCGCGAGTACAACTCGCATCTTTACTTGCCATAACGAAAATCTTGTATTGCAATCCAAGAGCATAATTTCATACTTCAAGACTACCAATAATAACTAAAACTTAGAACAAATCACAACCAATAGCTCTGATACCACTTGTTGAGAAATAAAACGTATCGAGATAATATATATAACACGATATGAAGTATATGATCGTAAATAAACAACAAGATAAAACACAAATGATTAATTGGCATAGGAACGAAGTATTTTATTCAATTGACTACAATGGAGAAAACAAATACAATAATACAAAACTTGTGAAAAGAGTCTACCACTTATGAGGGTGGATGCCAAACTCTAAAAATACCACAAAGATAGAAACAAGATAAAACATTATGTGGAATAAAGAAAATAATATTTTTCCAATAAAAATACGTGCAAAGAAGGAAAAAAAACATTTCTCAAAAAATTCAACCTAATTTGGGTCAAAAAAAAAAAAAAAAAATCCAACAAAAACAACCTTTGTTTGGAGTAAACTAAGACAGATGTCCTTTCCCTTTTCTGATTGAATCGTAAATGCCACTTCTGATGGTGATATTTCTATCTAACTAATAATTATAGAAAATCCTATTTGGACAATCGACTATTTAATTGTCTCTAGGTTGTCTTGATAGATATTCTTCAACTAATCCACCCTGTTAGGTACTGTGCAAGAAAATATGATTTTCTAGTAATTTACAAACTCAGCATCTATAATAATTTCCTCTTAACCTTGAAACAGAGCGTTTCTCTTGATGGACGGAATGGAAAGAAGTGTTATATGCTAGGAGCCCGAGAACTTTTACTATCGTGGGGAGGATGCTGGAGCTGGACATCTCACCCGCAATCCAGGTGCAGGAGAGACTATTCAATAATCAATACTTCTCTTCACGTGCAAACTCTATTTAATTCATATGCCTGGAACATGATTTCTATAAAAGCAAGAAAATTACATTTTTACATGCATAAGTGCGGGAGAGACTATTAATAATCAATGCATCTCTTCACGTGTAGACTATTTTTCATCCAAATGCCACGCACATAGAAATCATATAAAAGCAAGAAAGCATCTTTTTTTAAAGTGCAGGAGAGACTATATTCATTGATCATCTCATATAAAAGTTCTGAGTTTCGATAAATTTATTTTATTTAATTTATATATCTTGAGGAGATGAATGCCCAAGTGAGAATCTATAATAATTTGAATGTGAATTTATATTTACAGATTCTCTGAGGTGGCCAAGCTTAAGTGTCCCGGTTGGATCCATATTCGGGGGAAGATGAAAACTCACATGCTGTCATCAAACACTGCTTATGCAGCATATTTAGTATTCCACCTCGCAGAAAGATTGAATGGCCTTCAATCATCAAGAACAGTGATTAGATTTGTTGATCCTCAAATGGAACACAGCATGATTAAAACTGTAGACGGCACAGAGAAACTCGAATCCGAAGGAACTGGGAAAATTGCACAAATGAGAGGTGATGGCTGGATGGAAATAGAAATGGGAAACTTTTACAATGGAGAAGAAGATAACAAAGAAGTGGAGGCATGGTTGATGGATATTAATAACCCTAGTGGAAAGTCTGGCCTCATCATAGAAGGTATTGAGTTTAGACCGGTTTGAGGAGGAAAAGTATATAGCTAAGAATACTTGTAGAAACTTCAAATAAATATTTCTGATAATGTACCGAATGGCATTATGTTTATTCTTGGATTTTATGTAAATGAAAGGGCAGTTTCAATGAAATTCATGGAATAGAAATTTCAATCTGCTGTATCTTTTTTAAATCTACTATGCATTTACTGAAAACAAGTACATTGATTGAAGCATGAACTGGGTACAAATAAGAAATGTAAAAATGTTAACCCCCCAACCTCTGTTTCAAAAGAACAAAAAGAAAAAGAAATACATACAAGTTAAGCAGTGGCAAATTTCGTGCCTGCACACACATCGCATGTTGTGTATCCAAGGCCTTCACAGTATGGACACTTTGTTCCTTCATCTACCCACTCCAGAAACTGCATCACAGAACTGCCATTAGTTAAAAACCCACAAAATGCCATTATCAACAACAATGGTTGCGCTAAAACATGCCCTTTTGGTTAAACCCTCACAGTAATATACCCTTTCTTGTCTCTAAAACCAACAAACTGAGCTCTACTGTTAACTCCTATCTAGAATGGTACTTCACAAGCTAAAAGTGTGCATGCACTGGCTCCGGATATATGTAAGTGGCATCACTCACCCTGAGACCAGCTTCCATTCATCAAGGTCAATTGATTACCAAAGTGGAGCCCACACCAAGAAATTGAACAGAACAAGTCAATTTTTACAAAGATTTATAGCTCAGTTCACTTACTGATAAAGAAAATTGATTTTTGGTCTACTGTCTGTTAAGCCATTTGATGGTCTTGAACCATAAGAAAACATCAAAGAAATTTCGAATAAATTGAAGTTACCACTTGTACAAACTATATTTGATAACTATAATAAATTGGACATCCTCTAACCTGTGGTTCAATGTTTGGTTCACCAGATCCATCACATTCTGCAAAGAAACTAATAGATATTAGTCACAGATAGTATGACCTATGAAAAATTGCATAATTTGGTAAATGGCATATTTTAAATCCATGTTACCTAGCTTCCAATTTAAAATTAGTTAACTGGAACCATACACTTCACTATGACTCAATCTAAAGTCAATCAAAGTAAATCCAGACCCAAATTAGGTCCAGACATTTCGAAACAAGTGTGCAGTTCAAGCAGATGACTGTAGCCACAAAGCGATTTACAAATATAGAGGATAAATTAAATGGAATTGACTGATATGATGCTCAATTGTAGTAAAATAGAAACCCTTGAATGACTACCTATAATAAATTTGTGGTGATTTCTTTTTGGTTCTCCAAGTTTCCAGTTTTTTTTTTTTTTTTTTTTTCAATTTCTACATTATCGTGTGATTTATGTAACATTAATCTACAATGAATAAGTCAAGCAGAGAACTATTAGGATATAAAATGAATTAGAAAAGGAAAAAAACTTGTACCCATGCATAATAAGCGGCCTTCCCCACGGCAAGTAAGACACTTTGTTCTAGTATTGCCTCTGTCATTCTTGGCTGCAGTTTGTTTGCTTTTCCCAGAAAGTCTGGAAGGTTCTTCCCATCGATTCTCTCCCAGAAGAAAGACTCGATGTTGAGACACTTCAACTTCTGTTGTACTGTCTTCTTTTGAAACTGTCTGCTGAACCTCAGATACTGCAGTAATAGAAGTGGTTGGAGCTCCATTTTCACTCTTCTAAGGAAGAACCCACACAGTGAAAAAGTTGTAAGCCATGTAACTCACTAAAGAATATTCAGTATCAACATTAAAGCTTCAGCTACAACTATGCCCTTTACTGATAAAAATATCATATCAAGGCATACTGATAAAAATATCATATTAAGGCAACTCGAGAAGGCAGAGTTCAATGTCATGTGATCTAAAATAGGGAAAATGCTAAAAGAATTTGACTTCCATGGTACAATTACAGCAAAAATCAAACATTGTCAAAAGTATCAGCAGTCTAGGTTCTTAAGATAATGGTATCCACCCTTTGCTATATGGAAATGAAAATTTTAGAAGGCTGAGATGGAGCACACCTCTGATATTTTTGGTTCAAGTCCTTGAGAACTTTTAACTTTTTGCTCAATATATAACCTCTCGAGAAGCTCTGAGGTCATAATTCCATCTTCTGGAGCTCCCAATGTAGCCTGTCAATAAGAGGAAAAATAAGGGCAGCAGCGTCTCAATCACTTGTGCAGTTTCCCACGCAAGGAAAATGACTGTATGGCCAGTGACCAGACTGTTTTATGGTACACCTAAAATTAAACATACTTGCCAAGTTTTTACAGCACGCTCAGTCCCGCTAGAGAAGCTTGAATACTCCATGTCCTCTTCGCCAGAATAAAATCCCAGCTTTTGCAAAGCTTCCTATTGAAAAAGTGTATAATAGAAACCCTATCTCAAATTTAAACAGACTTGCATAAAAGTCACAAACGAAGAGTAAAAATATTTCTTTTTTTAAGGAACACGCTAACACAACCTCGGTGGATTTTCAGGACCACCAGGGAACCCCACGGATTCCCCAACCTCAGGGGGTTTGCAAGTATACCTGCATGGCATGAACATCGTCTCCTTCTGATCCCTTTCTCAATGTTAACCTCTTTTTTACATTCTCCTCTCTATCTGCAACTTTAATTATGTCCTTCACAACAAATTCCTCGTTCCTTTTAGCTGCATCGAATACTAGTGGCACACCAATTGAGCCACTTTCTGCAATTCTATTCACATTCTTTCCTAAATCGCCCTCCTTTAACACCTACAGGAAAACTGAAATATTCATCACTATCACAATTTTTTTGGTAATTCATATCGGAACATTTCCCAACCAAGAGTTGTTGCAGAAAGAGAAGTAACATAACAAGAATTTCAATGAAAATTTATCTTCGAATTTGTCTCAAGGAAAGTGATGCAATGATTGAATGCCAGCAGTGACTATTATATAAATAACTGTGTTGTCTCAAACACCAAAATGCAATTGTACATTAACACCATTCAACTTTTTTATTCCATGTTTCAAACTGAAAAAATAAAATAATGATCATGATAACAATTAACAAGTTCTTAAATTAGTCATCTCAGATTCCCCAAAACTCCAAAAACTATTGCAATGTTTAGAAGTATGACATAATTCAAAAATATTAGCTTCATGATAGAACAATTTCCAAGATGAAGGAAAAAATATGAATCGTCAAGTTAAGCAGCTAATCCAACCGAAAATTTATCTATGTAAAAATCACAATTTTACAGGAGAGAAAATCCCACTTCAATATACACCTGCAGCAATTTAGCAATATTTGCAACAGTCTCGGAAACGGATGCACCCTGAAGGGAGTTGAGGCGCTCAAGTTCCTGGATTCTAAGCTTAAGAATGTTAATTTCGTGCAACAATGTCTCCCGCTCAGCGTTCCACCTGGACTCTTCTCGAATCCACCTCTGCTCCTCCCTGAGCCACCGTTGCTCTTCCCTAAGCCACCGAGCCTCTTCTTGTGAGCTGTTGAAGTTGCTTGAGGGTGGAATTGAGAAGCATATGTGGGATTTTGAAAAGGGTCTGAAGGGGAGTGCAAGGGAAGTGGTGGAGTGTGAGAGGAAGTGGAGTTTATGAAGAGGAGGTGGGTTTATCTTTGAACTCAGAGGCAGTGTAGATGACATTTGAATGTGTACTGAGTGGAGATTCTGGAAAATCTATGGAGAGGTCGATTTTTGCGGGAGATGATATGTGTACGCGTGTGTGAGATAGATATTTTTATTTTTTCTAGGGGAATGAGTTCGAAGGGAAATTATTGAAAATAGTCAAAATTCAACCGCACATTTTTTAAAATACGCTTTGATTATTCAAAGTAGCAAACTATCAAAAATACCCTCAATATAGAATTTGCATCTAAAGTCATCATAATATAAAGAAAATAA
>CAIGRS010129000.1:0-14235 GCA_903798395.1 Fraxinus floribunda
CACCTCCCACTCCCTTTTCTCACATTGTTTTCTTCCTCAAAATGTCGTCGTCCCTTTCCCCCACAAATAATGCAGATTGTCACCCAAGAATCAATTTGGGATTTTAGGATTCATGGACAACGAGTAGAGGTTATTGGAGATTTGAGATTTTTTTTAATATGAGGTAATGTTTGGCTTTTAGGCTGTTATTAGAGATAAGTTACCATGTTGGGACCGCCCTCTCTCTTCAATTGCTGCACGTAAATGACGGAATTGGTTGGCTTAATTTAAAATTAATTTAATTATAGTGAAAACCTGATTTAAGCAATAATAAAAATGATATTGTATTTTTGAAAATGGTAACTTAAATCCAAGTATAGGTGTAATTTCCTCTTTTATTTATTANAGGCTGTTATTAGAGATAAGTTACCATGTTGGGACCGCCCTCTCTCTTCAATTGCTGCACGTAAATGACGGAATTGGTTGGCTTAATTTAAAATTAATTTGATTATAGTGAAAACCTGATTTAAGCAATAATAAAAATGATATTGTATTTTTGAAAATGGTAACTTAAATCCAAGTATAGGTGTAATTTCCTCTTTTATTTATTAAGGATAGTGGGCCTAATTTTCTCAAAAATACTTGTAAAGCCCAATTAAAAGGATGGCCTCTATCTATGGATAACCAGATCCGTTTAGCAAAGGGAAGAGCGGCCTAGGTTTTCTTCCTTGGTATTACACTATAAATTGGCAACATATTCATCACCCTATCGGCACCAATTTATCTTATGTTGCTGTGATTTCTTCTCAACTTCGTCATCACCAAACTTGGAAGGTAGTATTGGATTGTGTTAGTGTTAAAACGGGCTTTTCATGTCGAAGTCGACTCGATTTGTTTGTTTGTTGCGAATGATTTAATTTGAACTCAACTCCTTATAATTTACTTTATTTTTCTAGAATTGTTGTGTTCTTGATGGTAATCTTCCTCTAGTAACAGTGATTTTCTCAACAACATTTCTCTTGAATTTTTGATGCGGTTTTTTATGGTTTTCCATTGCCTGAACATTAATTTAATTATAGTGAAAACCCGATTTAAGCAATAATAAAAATGATATTATATTTTGAAAATGGTAACTTAAATTCAAGTTTAGGTGTAATTTCCTCTTTTATTTATTAAGGATACTGGGCCTAATTTTCTCAAAAAAAACATTTTAAGCCCATTTAAAAGGATGGCCTGTATCTATGGATAACCAGATCTGTTTAGCAAAGGGAAGAGCGGCCTAGGTTTTCTTCCTTGGTATTACACTATAAATTGGCAACATATTCATCACCCTATCGGCACCAATTTATCTTATGTTGCTGTGATTTTTTCTCAACTTCGTCATCACCAAACTTGGAAGGTAGTATTGGATTGTGTTAGTGTTAAAAACGGGCTTTTCATGTCGAAGTCGACTCGATTTGTTTGTTTGTTGCGAATGATTTAATTTGAACTCAACTCCTTATAATTTACTTTATTTTTCTAGAATTGTTGTGTTCTTGATGGTAATCTTTCTCTAGTAACAGTGATTTTCTCAACAGCATTTCTCTTGAATTTTTGATGCGATTTTTTATGGTTTTCCATTGCCTGAATGTTGTGTTCTTGATGGTAATCTTCCTCTAGGAACAGTGATTTTCTCAACGACATGTCTCTTGAATTTTTGGTGCGGGTTTTTATGGTTTTCCATTGCCTGAAAAACTGGCAGCCCCTCAAATGTTATAGGTGAAATACCCAGGACCAAAATCCAGTGGGGGCATTTGCCCCCCCTAGACCCCAGGTGGCTCCGCCCTGTGTGAGGGTTTTGTTTTGTGTAGTTAATGATGTATTCCTAGAGTTAACCGTGATAATTCTTCCCATTAGAGACGCATTATGAATATTTTTATACGGAGAAAGTGTCTTGGGTAGAATTCTTGCTTAGAAAATTTGTAGCATTTTTCAGATTATTGAGAATTTAGTAGATCAAAATGTATAATCTTTGATAGAATCGAAAAATTAATGGTAACAGCGTATTACTTGTATTTATGCTAATAATTATATGCTATGCAAATAGATAACATAAAGATTTTCTGACAAAAATAGTGTTCAGATGAACTTAATTTATATTCAAAAAGCTGAGTTTTTGAAGTTATCTGTGCTAGCTGAAGCTTTATGACTAAATTGAATGTGGCATCCATCTGTAGGAGGAACAACACCTTTAATTTCTAGGCGAAATTTTTGAAAGTCAGATACAAGCACTAGCCTAGTGTTGTAAATTATTTGATTTTTGTTTGTGCTTGAATAAACTTTCGAATTGCCTGGTTTTATTATCTGGATACTGGATAAGGGAAATCAGTTTCCCAGTAATAAAAATTTGATTGCATACCTTTGTTTCCAAATCAGATCTTTCAAGATGTTCACTGCACTGCAAAAGATTCACAAGGATAAGGATGCTGAGCCTACCGAGTTCGAGGAGACTGTTGCCCAGGTCCTCACTCAGTCCTTTTTTTACTGCAATTATTTAATTGCACTGGTTACTCAATTGCATCATGATTTATTCATTCTTGAACTTTCTTCAGGCTCTGTTCGACTTGGAGAATTCAAACCAAGATATTAAGAGTGAATTGAAAGATCTCTACATCAATTCTGCCATGTAGGATTGTCGATCTTATGTTGGTACTATTGCTGCCTAGCATGATATTAAATATATTCATTTGATTCCCCAGGCAAATTGATGTCGCTGGAAACAAGAAGGCTGTTGTGATCCATGTTCCTTATCGGTTGAGGAAAGCTTTCCGCAAGATTCATCCTAGGCTGGTGAGGGAGCTTGAGAAGAAGTTCAGTGGAAAGGTAATAATATGATTGTGACTGGATGATCTTGTATTTACAACACCTATATTTCTTGTCTTTAGTAAATATGATGGTAGAATTGTCTTTATTTTCCAACATTGTAGTTTTTGCTTTTGCTTGAATTTTGCACCTCTTCATCTGTGTGCAGTGGGATTTTTATGTTAGAAATTTGCAACTGTTGGAATTTTAGCTATAACTATGGCTAATTTAAATGAGAATCTTATAAAATCTTTGGTACATTTAAAAGAGAATCTCATAAAACTTTTTGGTACATTGTCAATATGATGACTTTATCTAGCAATGTACTCAGTCTAAGATCGATCAAATCAGTTCGTTTATCATTGTGTTTCCAAGTCCAAATATATAATGGCATTGTGGTGGTTTATGATATTTGCCCTACATATTAGTATTCATCAATGAAGTTGTCTTTCTATAAGAAATTCCATATAAATTAATAATTGTAACAGGAACTGGAATGACTAATGAGTGTGCAGATAATATTGTTTTTTTTTTCTTTGCATTGTATTTTCTTAAATAGGTTTTTTTTTAAGCATATAGGGGCATTATTCTCATAGCAAAGTGACCTAATAATATTTTCTATCTGCTCCCCCCAATTACTTGTGAATTGCTTGCAGGAAGTTGTTTTCCTTGCTACACGAAGGATAGTGCGACCACCAAAGAAGGGTTCCGCCGTGCAGAGGCCCCGTACTCGTACACTTACAGCTGTGCATGAGGCCATGCTTGAGGATATTGTTCATCCTGCTGAGATAGTTGGAAAACGTATCCGATACAGGCTTGATGGATCAAAGATAATGAAGGTTTGTTTTTTATTATTATTTTGATAAAATACACATCCCACTTTTACAAATTTATTAATCGTGCATATTGCAGGTTTTCTTGGATCCCAAGGCAAAGAATGACACTGAAAATAAGCTGGAGACATTTGCTGGAGTCTACAGAAAGCTTTCGGGGAAAGATGTAGTGTTTGAATTTCCCATTACTGAGGCCTAAACCATCGCTTCCTGTTTTCTTGTGACTCTTCAGTTAACTTTTATTGGTATTTAAAGTTTAACTTATAGAGATTTTGATTAATGGTCTTTGTTCATTAGGAAGCGAGAATATTAATGACAGGCTATTTTCTTGTTGGATACTTGTTCTTTAAGTATTTCTGCTTATGTTAGTTAAGATTTGGTATGCTGTCCTTCCGAATTTACCAACTGGTGTGAAACTCGTTGAACGTTGATCTTGTGAACCCAAAATGGAATACTCTCCAAAGAATCTCTTTTGTACTCAAAAAGTTGGATTGATACTTTCTTGGCAAAATGCACCCACTTCACAACATTATGCACCCACTTCACAACATTTACTAGAACATTGTTGTCATCGAGCTGTGTACCTCTCTTGTCAATTGGAACAATTTACTCGTTGGCTGATAAGTTTTATCTTTCTTTTGGCCAATGAGCAAATGATAACTTGCAAATGGCTTCTTACCATGCTTGAAATGGTTAGTGCATCAGACAGAATAAGACACCATGCCACACCTTGTTCTGTATACCATGCTTTATTGTATTTTTGAACATAGCTGTAAGTGTACATTCAGATGCTAAAACACCCAAAAGAAAAAAAAAAAAATACCAATGATACATAGTACTAAAATTAACTCCATTAACTTCTAGTTTGATTTATAGTATTCGACTCTTCCAAAAACCTGCTGTTCACTCCTGCTCTATATAAAAGCAAACCTGATGTAGTTGATGCAGTGATCTCAGTGTTAGCACATGTAAAAAGTACGTCCCCTTCATCAACCGACTCTTCATTGGATACTGTCCGTATTTTTCCCTCTCCTGCCATAACCAGGAACACAGATGGACCAGGGACTGCAGGAAAAACAGCTGATGTTCCTTCAGGAAGGAAACATCGATCAACCTCGAATTCGTCAAATGGAGGAATATATTTAATTGTATAAGCATTCAAAGCAACTCCTTTGAGGACTTGTGGCAGGCCCTGCAATAGCAATTGAATTAAGTGCAAGCAGATTCAAGACTATGAGCCTATGTCAAATGACAGTTCCTTGAGAGCATGTTTGATACACAGTTGTGGACAGTACAATGGAGGGAATTTTTTTACTCCTTTTCCTTCAGTCATACTGTCCACCTCTACCAAAGAAGGCCCTAAGGTCTAGAAGGATTTTAATATGCTAGTCTAAAATTAATAGTGAAGGAAGGGGAACAATGTTTTAACAAAACAAAGTCTTCAACGAGTTTTCGTATCATCACCTGTTTGTATGTGAGCATGGAACAGAGAGTTTGAACATCCCGATTCTTTGGAGTAAGGCCAGCACGTACAACATTGTCCGATGCAGCCATGCACTCAATGCATTCACCATATATATATGCATGAGGTTCATTTGGCCCTAAGTATAGTGCTTCACCCGGCCTAAGTTTGACGTAATTAAACAAGAAGGCTGCTATAACACCAACATCTCCTGGATATTCCTGCTCAAGCCGCAAAACTAGCACTTCCTTGTCTGTCAACTCCCTCACCTATAAATAGGGAGAATTAGCCTCCTTTTGGCTAATTTATAAATGATTTATAAAATATCAAACTTCATTTTCAAACTCACATCCACTAGTTTTTATCTATATATAAATTATTATAAATTCTACCCCAACGGATACTTAACTGTCTACAATTCAGTTTAAGCTGCAAAAGAAAATTTTTTAGAGATATAGATATACGATCATACGACCAAATCAAGGTCCCTCAATAACATTGGCATGCAGAAACCATTCCAGTGGTGATGCTGAGACAGGACAAATTTTTTTGAGAACCAGGCCAGTGTGAAGTGTGAACACTGTCCACTCAATTGACATCTCTAATGCAACTGAAGTACTAGCAAAATCTCGCTGCGTGCAATTAAGAGTTGAAAAGAGAAGCTGGACAAATACAAAGTTTTATATCTGACATAATTCTAATGACGACGACATAACAGAGATGAAAAATGAATGTCAGCAAAAAATAGTAGAGAGAAATCCTATATACTTCACGTTTGATGTTGAGTCGAGTTATCAACTTGGAGATTGCTTCAGAAACCACAGCCTTCTTAGCTAACATGAGTTCAGTAAATATGGAACGCAAAACCTCTTTCGATTTCTCTTCCCCGTCCAGTTTGCTGATGTGCAATACTTGATCTGCACGTGCATTGCCAACCACTTCAACAATCTCAGGTACATTGTGAACAACAAGCTTAAGCTCCTGAACACGCAAAATCAAAACAGTATACAATTAAATGTATTGAATTTCTCAAAAGATTATAGAAGATAGACAAATTCAGAGCAAAAGACTTGGGCTCTTTTTAACTTGTCCAAAGTTAAAGATTTGCCTTTTTCATAACCATTTAATTTCTTCTCTTACTAAGCCCTTAAAAATTTTCTAAAACTGTCGCGTGAGTGTAAAACTATGTACGTGGAATTACATATACATAAACATCTTGCAATTAAACAAAGGATAAAAATATCACAAAAGCTTTTAGTTACAAGTGACATCATTGAATAGCTAATAAAAATTGGCTGATCTCATTCTCACAGAACAAGCATACGGCATACAACAAATTCGCCTAATATTCCAATGATCACCGAAACACAGTACCTGGGTATGGTGAGAATCAAAATCTCCGAGATCTAATGATCATGTTTCCACCAATTCATCAAGCATTACACAGATCACAAAAAAAAATCATTCATCGAGATCCTCATACTTCAAAATGGGTTTTCTTGAGAGTGCCATATGCAGAAACTAAAGCAAAAATGCCAACGACATCGAATACAAGATTTTAGAATGAAAAAACACTTAAAATGAATATAATACCAGTGATAAGGGATTGACTCAGAGCGCATTTATTGTCATCTTGTTGTTCAAAAGCAATGATGAATCTTCAACACTCAAATCAGCTTGAAAACGTCTGTATAGTTTAATACGTGCAAAACCAAAGACAACAGTGTCTATGCTCAAATCATGAATGAATCTCCAAATGAAAATAACATTGTTCTCATCCATCAAACAGAATAACAGCTGAAAACAATCTAGAAAGGTATCTTCATTCATTCTTCAGTCTTACAGGATACCAGAATGAAACAGAAAGGCATAAATGTTGAAAGCACAATTTTCAAATACCAGCACGTCACAATTGTAGTTTCAAGCCCTAATAAAGATATTCATTTCTAAATGCAGTAATTAAACCAAACACTATAAGATAATCAAGAAAGTGGTGAAAACAAGCACATTACCTCAAGACTGATAAACCCGCATAAAGCCTCGAACTGAGTGAGTGCCAAAGCCATCTCAGGCTTGTGATTGTCATCCTTATATACGTGTGGCTGTTGCTTATGAAGAACTTCAGCCAAAACCTTATCTGGATGAGCCTGTATTGACAATGGCTTTGCCACTGAAAGCACCTTAAAAACACCAATTTGCCAAAAATCCACTCAGTAAGACATGTAACATAGATGATTATGCCCGATTGTTGCAGTAAATAAGTAGATAACATCTAATTTACACGTCCAAATTTCAAAAAATACCAAAAGAAAAAAAATCCCAGTTTCAAAGAGTAAAAGGAACGTCTAAAATTGATGATAATTAGAAAATGACTTTCCCAAAAGAAGTGACGTGAGAATAAATTCTTCGAAGATTAATCCATAATTCGAGAAGGATTTAATGGCGAGCATACCTTGAAAAGAAAAGGGATACTGGAGCCCCATTTCTGCAAAACCTTATCACCAATTACACAGGGGTTTTGCTCAATCCAATCCTTCAAATTCACTAAATTACAGCCATTACCACTACCATGACTCCCATTCGACACTCTATTCTCTCCCTGACCCGCCACCACCGCGTAGGAGGGCCCGGACTCGTGGGTCCCCATCCAGAACTCAGCATATGGCTTACAATCTTCTGCTTCTTCTCCACTGTTCTTCGCGTACAACCGCGCAACACTGGACTCCCTCCCAATTTTACCCCAATCATAATTCTTCACACAACACTTGAGCTTAAAAATTCCTGGATTCTCAGCCTCCATGAGAACTGAATTCCGAGTTGTAGAGAGACAAAATAAAAAGCAGGAAAAATGGAGAATTGGGTTTGAGTCTACTGGCAAAAGAAAGGGAAGTTTACTATTTGAAGGCAACGATTCGAGAGGGAAAGTAAAGAGAGAAGTAACAGCGCGTGAATTCTATGGCGTTGCGGTAATTATCGTCAATTGTGATAAAATTACATAATGGATCCTCAATATATTATTTTGATAGCAAGTTGGTCTTTAACCTTTATAGATGAACAAGTTGATCTTCAAATTTTCATTATTTTTGCACAATCAACCGTACAATTTAACACAAATGTTCAACTATATAATGTTAATGTTAATTTTCTGCTTTCTTGCTTTGGTCGATGTCTAGAAAGTTGAAATGATACATATACCTAAGAAAATCATGTGACAGTTTAATGTAAATGTAAATAGTTCGTGTTATTATCACTATTATAAAAACTATATTGAATCGACAAAAATCAGAAATTTAAAATTTGTAAACAAATTAATCGTCATTTAGTTTTGTTTCGAAATTGGCCAATTCGAAACATAATACCAACATATCACCTTGTAATGTAATTTTCAACTATTTATTTAGTTTTTTTTAATGTTGATCTGACTCTAATTCAACTATGATCTAACTCTTTTAACTATTTACCCTAGAATATACGGCTTGACGGAATTGCAACTAGCCATATCAATTAGGGATTCAGGTTTGGCATGTAGGTCATCCAAAAGAGAGTCGATCTAAGCTAAACCAACTTATTTTATTTATAAATTTTATTTTTTTATTAAAAATTCTTAATCCAAGCACGATACATTTCCTCAATCATGACAATAACTAAAATATAATAATGTTATTTAAAAATGATGTTAAGTGGTATTTAACACTACGCCATGTATAAATTCACGCGTAGTTGTTTTATTCAATTGGAGCAAAAGCAATGTTATTTATCACCAATTTAGGTGACAATAAATGTTCACTTGAATTGTCCAATAAAATTATGTGTTCATTAAATAATACATTCAATAAATTTAAGAATGTAAGGTCCATTTAATTAAATGTATCATATGATGCCATCTCCCAATAACATTAGTCAGTCAATTAAATAAATGTAAGGATATAAGACTCATTTAACTGGTTATATCATGTGTTGGCATCTGATTTTAGTGTCACTAGTGCTAGATAGCATTTGTCAGTCTTTAAGCACACATAATTATACGCCGTTATATAGATTCCCTAAACAAGACATATCAAGAGCTCACGTGACAGGATTCATGTATTAATTTTGTTTTTTGTTTATAAGGAAGCGAACTTAATTAGGGTCCATTTTGACATGACTTTTACCTTTGCGTAGAAAAGTTTTTATGAGGAAATTGCTTTAAATTTTATTTGAAAATTAAATTCTAAAAAAGTTTCCTGTTTTGGAAATACTTTTAGAGAAAAATGCACTAGACAAACTTTTTTCTAAAAGTTCTTCTAACTAAAAGAAACATTTCATTAAATTAGCTAAACAAAAAATTTTGGATCTCAAACCTTATTTTAACTTCTCAAATGTCATGTCAAACAAACCCTTAAAATAGTATTCTATTTCGGAATAGTTTTTAAAGAGAGTCACCATGAGTCAACTTTCTCTTTTCTAACTAGAAATATTTTTATAAATTAACCAAACATATTCAAAAATAACTTTTGAATCTCAAATATTTCTTGTAACTTTTTAAAAGTCATACCAAATGGGTCATAATATTATTACATTTGTTGTTTTTTTTTTTAATTTTATTCAATCGTAATTAACTGTCGGGCTAGAACTCTTGATCTGGACAAGTCCAGCATGATCTCGAGAGGGTTATTTGTCTAGGTTTTCACTAAGCATGCCGAGCAATTACAAACCGGGCCACTCGATTCAACATCACTAGCTTATCCTCGACCTTTACAGAGATCGATCGAGTAACACTAGTGAAACTTTGAAAACCAAGTCAATTGCTATAAAGAAAACATGAACTTTGTACCGAGACAAAAAATTGGGGACTGATTATGCAATTTCCTAAGAAATTGAGGAAAAGTACTGCATCGGTGGAGTGATGCTGGGCGTTACGTATTGGAGCGGTGCGTCGGTGGATATCGTCGCCCCATAAATTAATATTGGCAGTCGTTGACAGTTTTTGGGTCCTTATCAAAAGAGAAATGGAATTGGGACCCAATTATTTAAATTTTCTTTTTTAACCTTGTTATTTTAAAACTATGCACGTTGTTCTCGTTATAATTTACGATTTTTAATTGGCATTAATTAAATTAATGAACTAATATTCTTGTATATCAAAAACTTGGCTTAAATCTCAATTAATTAATGCACTCAAATTCAATATTTTCATCATTATAGATGATACATAATTAGAATATCATTAACGATACCGTTGACACAAAAAACTTGCGTAACTTGCACGGGGCTAGGATCCCACGTTGGAAGACTTGGCATTAATCAATTATGTTAAAGGGATTAGATCAATTGAACTAATTAAACTCGTCTTAGGCTCAATCCATTATCTAACGGTCCATCTTATCTCATTCCATCCTCTATAAATAGGCAAAGTAACTCCACATTTAAAGTAAGTTTTTACTTCCTCTAGCCTCTCTTATTTTCCCTTGCACTTTATACATATTCTTTCGGCAGTTGAATTGACCGTTGGAGTGCAAACGGTTGTCGGACATTTTTATTCGACTGACGACTTTTGTCTCCTAACAGCATGTTCAATGTGTAGGTTGAGGAGGAGGTGATCGGAGTGTTGTTGACCACATGATCAACGAATTTTTGAGGCTAACAGACACATCTATATTCTTTCATTGTAGAAGTGACTACTCATGAAATTATTTTTAGGTGGGTTCGTCTTTAAGTAGAAATTAGAATGGTAAATATTTTGAATGTTCAATCTATCAAGGATGAAAATGACTAAAAGATTGGTTTGAAAATTTCTAGGTAGGGTCAAAGGTGATTTAATTGGAGGGGAGAAAGAAATTGGTACAACGTTAAAATCAAATGATCCAAGTACTCGGATTAATGTCCAAGACTAATGCATGTGACATTCGATATGGCTTTCCAATTGGACCAACTATTTTACTTTAATTAGACCTTTTAAATTTTATATTATCTCTAATGAATTATTGGTGGCAAGTTAATTTAGTAACAATGAACTTTTAAATAATTCAAATAATAAAAATAGAACGAAGATAAAAGTGATATGACTGGATTAGATATCGGTTGGTATGTGTCAATGTCAAATATTATCGACGGTCAATATTTATATTGTTGATTTTAAGACGGATTAGAAAATATATCATACGTCTAATGCATAGTTAATTTTTTTTAGCAAAGATATTTAAACGTTGAAGTTAGTCGAGTAGTCAAGTGTTAATGGTGCAGCATTTATTACGTGTCTATTTTCTTTGATAGATACTCAATAATCATGTCTTCATTTTTTTTAAAATTGTGATTTTATCGCTCCATAATTGAGGGACTAGATTATGCCTCTACGATATGATTTACTTTTTCTTTCTCTTGATCATCAAAGACTAAGAACGCTACAAAATTAGAAGTTAAGGATTACTAAAAACGAGAATTAAGTTGCTACAACTATCACGTATTAGAGATGAATGAATGATAAAACTTTTCATTTGCTATTTGACATTATTACATATAAAAATCCAATCACAACACCTTTACTTTAGAACATGTTTATTTTAGACACGTTCTTTTTAATATCACTAGTGAGACGCACGTGTTGTGATATAGTTGACTACATAATAGTGTTGACTGATTTTTGATTATTTTTTGGGGCATCCCTAATTAAATCTTATTTAACAAAACTTATAAAACTTGAAAGTTACAACGAAAAATAAAACTCGATTGCTGAAAGTTCAAACTAATAAAACTTGATAGGCAACATAACCTCCATCTGGAGATCATGAAAGTTCAAACCAATAAAACTGGATTGCTTGTTCAATTTCAAAGCCAACCAATGTGCATCGTAAATATTAATTTCATGAGAGTTGTCATTCTAAGTTGAACCGTAACCCATTGTAGTCAACATTTATCTCATAGGTTCGGGGCAGCTCCCCTGACGGTGATCGACCTGATTGGAGGTCAAGGGGGCAGCGCCCCCTCGTGGGGTCCGGGGACAACACTGGACCCACTCATGAGGGTCCAGTGTTTTGTCCTTTTATATTGTAGTGATGAAGTATAGAAAACGAGTTTTACATACATCTTACTACAATATAGTTATCAATTAGTACATTGCAACAAATTTAGAGTTATAACCTAATCCGATTAAAAAGAGAGAGAAAGAGAAAAAAAACCCCTCTTGAATTTACTCATCTTATTTTATTTTTCTCCACAACCTTTCGGGACAATTTTAGGCTAAATGTATCTCAATGTAAAAAAAAATAAAATTGGGTGCTCGCACGGAGACACGACCTGTCTCAGTCTCCGTGGAGACATGGCCCGTGCTTCCGTGCCTGATGAAGACACGAAAGTCTTTTTTTTTTTTTAATTACATTTTGAACCCCGTTTTCATACAATCAATTCCCATTCAAGTTCACGGAATTCCAACAACTCCTTGGAAATTCATCATTAATTTCATTATTAATACTAAATCTGTAAATCACAAATTAATCAGTAAAAATATACTAAAAGTTCAAAAGTTTGAAATTTCGAATATCATCTCGATTTATGTGCCTTATTGTTCTTTACTTTTAGCGTCTCCATTGCTATTATTTCTCCTGCGATTTCTGAGCGATTATATTGCCATGATTTCGAGAACTCAAATCGCTGGAGGAGAAGCGAAAGGAAAGCTCAAAGATTTCTGGGGTTGCTTTAGTTTCACGGTTTGATTTTGGGAATGAAATGAAAAGAAATGGAAAACTCTGAAACGACACCATAATGGTTGACGATATGAAATTGCGATACGAGTCCCACAGAAAATTCGCTCTTTTATATTGTTAAGGAAATATGTCTGTTCAAGTATGTCATTTCCAACATAGCATCCAACATTTATGACTAGGTATGCAAAGTTGGCATCCATTCTTACCTGCAATAGGGGTGATATGGAGATTAGAGTTTTAGGGATAAATTTCACAAAATTTTTAATTGTGGGGACAAAATTGAAAATTATAAGAAATTTTTTTGAAAATTTTGTGTAAAATCTTGAAAAATCTATTGCAAAATCTTGGTTTTCAAATTTAGTGTAAAGGCAACGAACCCCACTACCCCCAATGTAGATGCCCATGATATGAACTATCCGTATTCAGACTTATGCTTTTAGCCCATATTTGTATTTAATTCTTAAAAAAAATATATTTTAAAACTCAACGACACGTTTTCACAATAAAATATTTTTTACGCGAATTCAAAACATTGTCATACTTTTTTAACCAAACGTTTTTCAAAAAATCACTATTACAAAACTGATTTTTTCTAAAAAAACTATTTATATGGATATCATATGGGGGCTTAGTGTAAAATACTTTTCACGTTTTTGAGCCCATCTTTCATTTATAAAATAAGCATTGTTCAATTTTCTATTCCTGTAATTTAGAATTATAATTTTACATAAAGTGGTATCCATACCGCGTAGTATTGTCTGTTAAAAAAGAGTTCAACTCTTGTCACGACGTATTAAAATTTTTGCTTCTTTCTCCACTACATTTATGGAAGTCACTAATTTAATTAAGTCGGCGTTCTGTCTATATTTTTATTGTCCCTATCTTCTGTAAATTTGTTTGGGCCCCATTTTTGAAAAAAAAAATGCATTTTGAAATAGTGATTTGATAGAGAAAGTGTAGTTAAAAAATAAGGAAAAATTTTGAATTTGTGTATAATATTATTTTATTAAAAAATGTATGGTTAAAAATAAGAAATAGGAAAATATACTTTGAAAATAATAGACACCAATATTGTTCGGAGCTGTTTTTGCAAACAATTGAATTGTATTAATTTTAGAGAACTCTTGCAACTGAGATCCCAAATAATTCAAGAATGTGCATCATAGTCCAAACCTTTAAATCGTAGCACAAATGTCTCAATCATTTTAATAAATGTATGCTTTAATAGTTGTATAAAAAATTATGTGAATTTGGTGAAAAGTCAAACGTTAATAACAACAGAATAACCTCTTCACATTTAATTAATTAAAATAATTAAAAAAGAGAAACAAAATTGTAAAAATAAAAGCGTCGTATTCCTCTGCAAAATATTTTTTATTGCCAACTCCAAAGTACGGGACCTTGCCCTTAATTTAGTTAGCCTTTTGCCTAGGCTAAGAGT
>CAIGRS010129018.1:0-21135 GCA_903798395.1 Fraxinus floribunda
AGATTCAAATCTTGTGGCGTTCAAACACCGGATTGTGAGTTCTCCATTTTGTAATCAAGGGGTTCAACGTGCGTCGATCTCGTTGGGGTTTTTGATTCATTTTGTTGGGTTCAATTCCAAAACCAGATCCAATTGGCGTTCTTGGGTTCCGCATCAATCTAGTTGCGGGTTTCGTAGTCACCGTTGCTACGGGGTTCGCATCATCAGTGTATGCTGTGAGTTTCAATTTCTTGAATTGATTATCATAGATTGTTATTGAACTGCTGTGAATTTTTGATATGTGATATAATTCTCATATTGTGTATAAATCTGCATACATATCCTATATTTGTTTACTGTTGTTTACTGTGTGTAAACATTCTGGCTGTGTACATTTGTTGGATATATTGTATTACTTGTTATTTGTTTAAATTGAAACAGTTTGTGCTTTCTCATCTGTCTACTTTGTTGAATACAATTGTAACACGTTTACACAGCATGACCACTAAAATTGATGTTCAAAATTGAGATGGCAAAGGAGACTTTAGTGTCTGAAGCCAGAAAATGAAAGCTCTTTTGTTGCAATTAAAATGTGTTAAAGCTATTGACGAATCTTGGCCTGAACCTTATCTGAAGTTAGGAAGACTGAGCAAGATGAATTAGCCTGGAGTACTCCATTCCTTCATCTATCTGATTCTATCATTAGAAAAATAGGAGAGATCGAAACTACTCCTGAGTTATGGGCAGCTCTACAGAAACAATATGTCTCTAAGTCTTTACCTAATAAATGTTTTCTCGGGAAATAATTTTTCAGTCATAAGTTTGATCCTAGTACAGACTTAGAAGAGAATATAGATAGGTTTAATAGGATCACTCAAGACTTTATTAGTTGTAGGGAAAAGATCTCTGATGATCAAATGGTAGTTGGTTTACATAATGCCCTTGGTTATAAGTACAAAGATATTAAAAATGCCTTAGAATATGGTAGAAGTGACCTAACTGTTGAAATTATCCATAATTCTTTAAGGAACATGGACTTGGAACTTAGAACAAAACATAAGGAAGTCCTTCATGTAGAGAAAGCCTTATTCAATCCTAAATTCCCCACTAAAGGCTTGAGTAATTTTAGTCAAGCCAATTACAACAAAGATAAAAACTTATGGGGAAATAATAAAGGGAAGGATAAGAAAATGTATAAAGGAAAGGCTAAAAATAGGAAGTGTTACTATTGTGGCAAAACTGGACATCTAATAAAAGGTTGTTTCAAGAAAGCTAATGACTTGGGAAGTGGATCAAATCATGATAATGGGACTTCAGCTATTGCTGCTTCCTATAAGAAAGCTAATGCTAATATTGGAGTTAGATATATCTCCTCTGTAGAGTGCCTAATCAGAATTAGGTTCTGGACTCAGGCTTCTCTTTTCATATGAGTCCCAATATCTGCTGGTTTTCTGATTTCTCCAATATTAGTGATGGTTTTGTAAAACTGGGGAACGATAAGTCTTGTCAAATAAAAAGAATTAGTAACATTGTTCTAAAGATGGAAAATGGTCAAGTTCTAAGGCTGAATCATATCAGGTATGTTCCAACACTTAGAGTGAATCTTATCTCTTTAGGGGTGTTAGATGATGAAAAATATCAGATTGAGATAAAAGATGTTTTTACAAATATAATTAAAAAAAAAAACTTATTATCAGTTTACCTAAAATCAATGGAATATATACCATAAACAGAATTTGTTTTTCAAAATACCTTTGTGAACTCAGTGACAAAAATTGATAAATCATAATTGTGGCATATAAGATTAGGCCATCTTAGTGAGAAGGGTCTAAAAATTCTTTCAAAGGTTGGTGTCTTTGGAAGGGACAATGTTCAAAAGTTGACCTTATGTAAACATTGTATTATGTGGAAACATAATAGAATGCCCTTTAAAACTGGCTTGCATAAGTCACAAAATATACTTAAATACATACATAGTGACCTGTGGGTCCTGCTCCTATATCTACTGCTTATGGCTATAGGTATTATCTTCTTATTATTGACGACTACTCAAAGAAGGTCTGGATTTTCTTATTGAAATCAAAGTTTGATACTTTCTTGACCTTTAAGGACTAGAAAACTTTGATAAAAAAATTAGATAGGTAAGAAGATTAAAATTCTGAGAACTGACAATGGGTTAGAATTTTGCAATATTGAATTTGATTAGTACCACAATAATCAACGTATTGTAAGACACGAAACTGTGACCTATATTCCGCAGCAGAATGGTATTGCTAAAAGAATGAATAGAACAATCCTTGAAAGAACTAGATGTATGCTGATTAGTTTAGGTTTGCCAAAAATCTTTCGGGAAGAGGCAGTAAAGACTATTCTATTTGATTAATAGATGTCCCTCTAGTTCTTTAGAATATAAAGTCCATGGACAAGTTTGTTCAGGATCTGTTCCTGATTACTCTCATCTGAAAACCTTTGGATGTGCAGCCAATGCTCACTAAATCGAGTCTAAACTTGATCCCAGGTCTCAGAAATGTACTTTCTTATGTTATGGGGAAGGAATAAAAGGTTACAGACCTGGGGTAAGAGAACTTAGAGGATATAAAGTCATAATATGCAGATCATTTATTTTTAATGAAGAAGTTTCTCTATGTCTTAGTGACAAATCTGTGGAAAAAAATCACTGACAATGACTTAGTTAATACTGAAATTGATTTTAGTAATCAAGATGTTACTAGACAGACTCAAATTGAGGTGGAACCATCTCAGCTTGAGCCTCAGTTAATAACATATGATGAAAATTTTGACAGTACTCAGAATTTTGAGCTTGCACATGATCTGCAAGACTATTAGTTGACTAGCGACAGAGAAAGAAGACAAATAAGACCTCCTTCTAGATACCAATTTGTAGACTGTCTTTGCACAAATAGAGTCTAATTATTTTGATTCAGAACCTGAACCATATGAAGATCCTGTTGCTTCTAAAGAATCTGCTAAGTGACTTGAAGCCATGAAGGATGAGATGAGTTCTTTATACAAACATGGAACTTAGTTGAAAAGCCCAAAGATTGTAAACTATTTGATTGTAAATGGGTTTACAATATTAAAGAGGAAGAGTATAAATCAAATGATAGGATTTACAATGTAAGACTTGTAGCTAAGGGGTTTACACAAAGATAGGGAATATATTACACTGAAATTTTTTCACATGTAGTTAAGTACACCTCTATTAGAGTATTACTTGCTCTTGTAGCCCAATTTGATTTAGAGTTAGAGCAACTTGATGTGGAAATAGCTTTCTTGTATGGCTCTTTAGATGAAACTATATGTATGACACAACCAAAAGTTCAAAAGGCTTCCAGGTTAAAGGTAAAGAACATTTGGTGTCTTTTAAACAAGTCCTTGTATGGCCCAAAACAGGTTTCAAGGCAATGGTATAAAAGGCTTAACTCTTTTATACAAGGTTTAAAGTTCAGAAAGTTTGATTATGATCCCCGTTTTTATTTCAAAAATGATGAAGAATTTGAATCTTTATATCTGCTTATATATGTTGATGACATGCTTCTAGCTAGTCATAATTTTGTTGCTATAAATGCTATAAAAGAAAATTGAAATTTGAGTTTGAGTTTGATATGAAAGATTTAGGACCTGCTAGGAAGATATTAGGTATGGAAATAAAAAGGGACAGGCTAAATGAAAAACTATTTTTAACTCAGAAAACTTATATTGATAAAGCGATTAAAAGGTTTTCCTTGCATAATGCTAAAAGTGTTAGTTTACCTTTGTCTGGAAGTATGAAGTTATCTGTTGACCATTCACCTAAAAATAAAGATGAACTTAAAAGAATGCTACATGTACAATACGCAAATGTTGTTAGATCTGTCATGTATGTTATGGTTTAAAGTTGAGAGGTTATGTAGACTCAAATTTTGTTGGAAATATTAATAACAGAAAGTCCACTACTGCATATTATTATGTGATAAATAACACTCCAGAAACTGGTTGCCTTATCCTCCACTGAGGCTGAATACATTGCTGCTATAGAGGTAGTGAAAGAATGTCTTTAGGTAATGGGTTTGTTAAATGAATTAGAACTTATAGAAAATCGGGTGGAGCTATGTTCTGATAACCAAAATGCTATTTTATTAAGTAGAAATCTAGTTTTTCATGATAGAACTAAAAGAGCTATGTTCTGATAACCAAAATGCTATTTTCTTAAGTAGAAAGCCAGTTTTTCATGATAGAACTAAACACATAGATGTTAAGTTTCATTGCATTAGAGATATAGTTGAAAAAGGTGATATAAAACTGGTCAAAATTCCTACTAAAATAAATCCTGCTGATGCAAGTACAAAGGTAATCCCTATTAGTATTTTTTTTTATTCTTTAAAATTGTTGAATCTTGAAGTTTTTTAACACTTTGTTCTTAACATGTAATAAGAGCAATTGAAGTTAGTCCTTTGTTTGAATTTACTTAGATATGGTCTCAAATTTAGCAAGGTGGAGATTGTAAAGTTTAGGGTACTGGAATTATGAGCCCAAGTTGCTAATGGTTGTCCAATTCACACAACCCAGCCCAATTATTTGAAGGTTCCAGAATTGTTGCCTTTCTTAATTAAGGTAGCTTTTCTAGATGGTCGACATTTGGCAAATGGATGACCGTTAGATTAGCACTGTTTGGTTGTATCTGATAAATTGGATGGTTGACTCCTTTGGCTGACGAATGGTCTTCATGTGAAACCCTAGTTCTTCTCTCTCTCTCTCTCTCGACTGCAATATTTTTGGTGTGAATAATCTGTAAATTTCTGAGTGAAATCATATTAGTGAGAAAGAATGAGATTAGATCGATCTCTTAGTGAGATTGTTTTTGTATTTTGGAGGGGTTGTTTGTGTTTGTGGCTGAACATTTGGTGTTCTTTTGTAACTCTACTTTTGTCTGATTTTGGGCTGTTCTAGTGGATTTGAGCAATATCCTAATGGATGCTCAATGGGGCATTAGTCGTTAGAAGTGGTCATTGAACCTCCGGGGCCTTTGATCGAAAAATCCTTTGTGTTCTTACTATTCTTGCAATTTACTTTGTTTATTTTCATTTAATTGCTTGAATCACAACATAAATCGTTTAATCTAGGACCAACAATCACTTCAAGCTATTCTCCTTCCCTTCAATAAAATGCATTCTATCCTAGTTACTACTTCTGTTATGAGTGACTATCTGTAAGGGAATATAACATCGCTCCTAGCTTAGATTTTTCTCTTCCAAAACCTTAACAACTCTAGTTGAGGAATCAATTTTTCTTTGCTTACTTGGTTCCTTTCCATCTTCATAACTCATCTTAGAGCTGAACTACTTCGAAGTTTATCTTTTGTTTTAGTGTCTCCAATGTCATTCTAGACTCTTGCTGATTAAGTCTTGTTTGTTCCAGGTTAGTGTTGGTATAAAATGGGTTGCCTATGTGAGTTGACTTGATCCGAATTGCATGGAATGAGTTTGGAGAAAGGAAATGATGTTTAAATTTGAAATTTAACCTCTCACTACACCGAAACCGTGAAGGGAAGTGATACAAAATTCGAGTGGAACATTGATAGAAAATAAATGAGAACGGTGACTTGATTTTGCCAAATTCACATATCAAAGTTGGTTCTTGAATTATGGAAATTAAACTCTTTCTGTTGTGATTGGATTTCGGACAAAAAAAAAAAGTGCTTGGTTGAACATAAGCAAGCAACCAAAGGCAAGCAATTCAACCTTCGTTTTTTGGAATTCAAGTAAGTTCTACGACTCCAAACTCGGTTATAAGCATGCTAAGTCATTTTACATTGGTATCATAGCCTAAGTAGGTTATTTTCTTACTTAATGACATGTTGAAAATGGTTTAATGTGATGGAAAATGCATGTATGTTGTTTTTCCTTCAAAGTTTGAGCACAATTCATGGCAAGTTATGATATACACCACATAAATTCGTAAAATTTATGTCAAATTTTCATGTTAGCATGTAGAACATATCGAAAAAATTTCACGTTGTTTGACATTGTATTTTAGAAGAAAAATGGAACCCTTGTTAAAGAACCTAAAATTTCATACATTGTGTTTCATGCCGTCCATTTAGTAATATTAGACGGATCTTCCTGAGGCCTTTCCAATACTATAAAAATGATTAATTTTAGCCTTGAAATGAAAAACTGGTGACCCCCAAAGTTTGGTCGAATTTCTGGAATTTTTGCATGAAAATGAAGAAAACGAACAATAAATAAATTCCAATCCCACTCACAGTTAGATGTGTTGATATCCCAAACATGGTCATTGAAATTGATTTCGTAAAACATGACTACTCATATGAAATCAAAACATCGAAATTAGTTAAACAAAGCAAATGAAAATCTTTTTTAGGATTAGGAAGGCAGCGCGTGCAGTGCACTCGTCACACGTCTACATGTGCCCCAATTTTTATAAAAGAAATTAAAAAACTATGGCTTGTGCATGGAGGTGTGTGCAGGACCTATTTGAAATCCTGAAAATTGCAGATTGGTCTCTTACATATTCTTGATTATTTTGTATAATTAAATTAATTTTCAAATAGTAAAAAATATTATTTTGTATTTAATGATTAAGTTAAATTTGTGAAAAGCATTAAGAATATTTTTTAACTTGATTAAATTTTGAATTTTTTTTTATAAAAACAAGAATATTTATTAAATGGTATTTTCCTAGTAGGAGTTAATTTTTTGAGAAGCTCTCAATTTTGGAAAATCAAAAAATACATTTAATGTATTTAAAATACTATTTTTTCTACGTTCATGAGTAATATATGTCTTCATTAGTTTATGTGATCTATTGTGACTTATTTCCAGTTTTGTATTTAATCAGATATGGTTAGATCTAACCACACTTTTAGCCTTCTTAGAGGGGAGGCTAGAAAAACACGGACCGTGAAATGTGTTGAAAAGTTATGTAAAGGGATTTATGGCATAATCTGGTACAACACAAAATATCTCAAAGCAATGTGTCTATAAGTGATACATTTGGGAAAGTATATATGTGAGCTTGAGAAAATGCATCATCTAATGAGAACATTTTATAGTCATTGACATGATAATACAATTGAAATTTTGGATAAGTCACCTCCTCTAAACTACAGCTACCTGATCAGGATTTTGATGCGAAAATGGAAGAAAGAAAACTAGAATATTAAGAAAATATATCTATCTATGTATAGCTAGTTGTTGTAGTGACTTAATCAATTGTCGTTCAATATCAATGTATATAGATTTTTTGAGAATATATTTTGTAAAAAGTGATTATTTTGAAGAATTTGTGTGTTAGGTTTAGAGTGTTGGCTAAGTTCTGTATTCAAAATGTAGTTTAATCGAGCTGTATTTAGGATTAAGTTGTCGAGGGTTGGGAGTGCCTTTGGAAATACTCAATATCGGCTCAAGAAAATGAAGTCAAGGCAAAATAAACTCGAAGACTATCCAGTGAGCTACTTGAGCTATTTTAACAAAACTTATTTGTCCGTTGGATGCCTTAGGGGTGCTCGAGCGGACATGTTTTTCCCCATTTTCAGCCTTTTTACAATTCCAAACACCCACAACTCTCTAATACTTTAAACACCCATTGAAATTCCATCCCAAAAGTGTGTTAATGCATTATTTATCTAGAAGAACATCCTATTGAAAAACATACATTGATTCCACGTGTTTTTTTACCTCAACCACAATATCAAAACATTAAAAAGTTCAAAATACCAAAAGATCAAAAGTACCAATAAAGCCTCTACAAAATAGCCTTCATTGTTCTGAAGATCTAAAGAGGCGACTGAAGTTTTAGTTCGTGATGAACGATTTTATTTTTGGTAAACCTCGAGAAGAAAAAGAGTCAAGAGGTTCTGCAACTAGTACTGGAGAGTTCTTCATTGATTACACCTTGGGGTCAGAATCTATTACTGTAGAGGTTTCCAAATAAATCGAAGAGTTCTTCGTTGATTACTATCATATATGACCCAATTTTGTCTTAGATAAGGGTAAAAGTCAGTCATTATCCGTTCCTCCATACTTCAATAGAAGCAATTTTGCTTTCTAGAAGATTAGAATGGGAGTTTTTCTGAAATCTATGGATGATAGAGTTTGGGTAAGTGTTGTGAAAGGTTGGAAAGCCCTATCTACATCTGTTGCTATTGTAGTTACTCATATAGAGGTTTCCACTTAGCTAATAAATTAGCTAAGTTTATTTGGAATAGTAAAGGTATGCCATCTTTATGTCTATGTTTCTTGAAAATTTCAAACGTGTGTCTATGTGTGATATTGTTAAAGAAACTTGGGATATTCTTAAAACCACACATGAGAGAACAAGATCTTGAAGAACTCAAAGTTACAGATGTTGAGCACTAGGTTTGACGAAAATAGAATTGAAGATGGTGAATCCTTTAATGAGTTCTATACTAAATTGAATGACACTATGAATTCTAGTTTTAACATAGGTGAACGAATTCCAGAGACCAAAATTGTTAAAAACGTTCTAACATCTCTACTTGAAAGTTTTAAACCTAAGGCATGGTGATTGAGGAAAGCAAAGACTTAGATATAGTTAAGATAAGAAAACTTGTGGGATCGCTCAAAACATATGAACTACTATATCTCATTCGAAGAAAAACAAGTCTACTGCCTTAAACACCATTAGAAAAGAAAATTGTGACACAATAGAAGATGACACCCTTAAAGATGGGGATGTAGCTTATGTTGTTAAAAACTCAAGAAACGTTTTGGAATAATTAAAAACCTTAGGAAAATACAAAGGTGGTCCTAGTAAATTTAGGAAAGATACAGAAAGAAGAAAGATACTAGGGATGTCATGAAGAAGTCTCAATTTGTTAGTTGTCATGAGTGTCATTGATATGATCACATTAGAAATGAGAGGCAAGGCTATGAATTTGTCTCTCACTCATGATGAGTCTAACTCAGGTAATCAAAATGATATTTCTAGTTATGAGGAGTGTTTGAGCTATACAACTTTTGCTTTTGTAGTTAAGAGTGGAACTAAAAAGGGAATGAGAAAGTTGAGGATTTAGAACAAATTACTCTTTAGATGAAGGATCTAAAGATGAAGGGAATATCCAAGAGGCTTATGACTAGCTATTTGAAGAGGGTCTTAAGTTGAAGAAGCTAAATAGGTCAACCTTAAAGAAAATACATGATCTTAAATTAGAAAATGAGAGACTTGTGGTCGAACTTGAGGAATCAACAAGAAGTGTGAATGAGTTGAAAGTTGAGAAAGAGTTCCTAGAATATAAGATAAAGACTCCTATGAGATATCTTGAGAAATTCAATGCATAACTTCGCTCTTTTTCTAGTGGATCTAAAAAGCTTGACAACAACTTAGGATTAAACAAACCAGCTGGAAATATGGGAGGTTTAGGTTATAGCAAAATAAGTTCTCATGCTACTACCTCTTCTAAAACTAAATTTGTACCAGCCTCTATCAAGACTAAGACTTAGGAGTCACTAAACCCAAGAAAAAAAAAAGATAACATAGGACAAAGGACATTTATGCAATGCAGAGTTACTCAACCTAATGTCTAAAACTTAAAACCCAGTGTTGCCCCTAGGTTCATTCCCACATGTTACAACTGTGATAAGTTACATGACACAAGATCTAGGTGTCGTAAACTCTTGGTTAAGAACAACAAAGATGACATCACTAATTACGTTAGGTTCTTAATTAATCAAGTCAGTCATTTGACTGAAATAATGACTTACTTGACTAAGATAACATCTTCTTCTAGAAAGGTTGGGGTCAAAAAGGGTGAACTTACAAGTCAAAATGATGAACTGAATTTCAGTGTTGCTCATGTTACTTGTAAAGATAAAATTGTCTGTATGCCTTCTTAAGTGAGTCTTTAGGTGCATGCATTAGCAACTTCATAGTTTCTAACTCTCAAATTTTCCTTATCTTATTTCTTTTGTATTATCTTATTTTTAATAAAAAAAGGAGAAAAATGTTTATAATGTTATAACACTTCGAGTACTAGTAAAATGAATGAACAATGACTAAAGTTTCCATTGACTTAGTTTCTTTTTCGGAGTACTTGGTAGAATTTACTTCATTTATCATCTACACTGTACACACTACGTTCTTGTGAGTGAGTATTGATTGCGTGTGTGAGATTTTGGATGGCAGTCATTGGTGTGGTGGATTGACTTGGAATATGAACTGATATTTAACTAGCTGATTTAAACTCTAGTATATTCTCTATAAGGATAGCAACAACTAGCATTAAAATATATTTATAAATAGGGGAAGAAAAGTATGATGCATCTTATACTTTTTTCAGTAGTCTTTATTACTCGAGTGATTAAACCTGCTAGGATATCTAAAACCTAGTGTACTATAGTCATCTAACTTGAAAGTCATTGACCTAAAGCTCGCTACAAGGATCGTTTAGAAAGTTTAATGGAGAGAATTCTTCACATAAGATGTGAGAAAAAAATATGTGCTTCTAAATAGGGGAAGAATAAGGTATACAAAAAATTAATATAAACCTATCTCTATTTAATAGGTCCTAATAGCATTGGATTTGACTTTCATTATTTTGAGAAAAATATTCATCCACCAAATATTTTCTTTTGTATGTCCCTTCTCAGAAAATTAATATTTTAAGTCTTGCTCACAAGGTATTAATGGCACATTTCACACATGGTTCCTTTATGCGTTGTACTCCATATATGTTTATAATGAGTTTTGAGGGAAAAGTTCATTGTTTATGAATTATACTAGCGTGATAATCAAATGCATATTTGTGTTATCATGTTATTTGTGTTATACATGACTTGAAACTGCATTTTCTAAATCTTCCTTTATTATTCATGACAAAAAGGGGGAGTAGCAGTATTTATTTAGGTAGTAGTTGTTTACTGGCTAGCAAACATTTGGGTTTTGATGTTTTATATGATATTGATATTATCATTTGATGTTGCTAGCTCGGATCAGTGTGTTAAATTTATTGATATTATATTTTGATATTTTTCTATCTCAATTGTCATGTTTATTTTTTAAGTTATTGATGCACGTGGTAATACATGTTTTTACTTTCATTGTGTATATGACTTTGAGGTGATTTTGAGTCATTGGTTGATAGGAATTAGATAGTATTCATTGTTTATTATGAAATACATGATTTTGTTATAGAATACCAAATGAGAAATTTGTTAGGTCTAGAGTGTTGACAAAGTTTCATATTCAAAATGTTGTTTAATGGAGTAGTATTAAGAGTTAAGTTGTCGAAAGGTGAAAGTGTCTTTGAAAGGACTCAATGTTGGCTAAAGAAGATCAAGTCAAGGCAAAATACGCTTGAAGATCGCCAGTGAGTCACTCGAGCAATTTTAGCCGAAGTTGACCACCAGTTGGATGCCCAAAGGTCACTCGAGTTGACCTTTTTTGGAGAAAAAACTAGTTTGCAATTTTCAACTTTTTTACAATCCCAAACAACCCTTAACTCTCTAATGCTATAAATACCCAATGAAGTTTCATCCCAAAAGTGTGTTGAACCATTATTCATCCAAGAGAACATCCTATTGAAGAACATACATTGATTTCAAGTTTCTCTTGCCTCAACCAAAAGATCAAAATACCAAAAAGTTCAAAAAACCAGTAGATAAAAAAAAAAACCAATAAAACCTCTAGCAAATCGCCTTCAATGTTCTAAAGATTCGGAGAGGTGACCAGATTTCCGTTTTGTGAAGAATTAGTTCGTTTTTGGTGATCAACGAGAGAAAAAGAAGTCAACTGGTTCTGTATCTAGTGTTGGAACGCACAACCGATGAGTTCTTCGGTGATTACACGTTGGGGGTCACAGTCTACTAAGGTTTAGATGTATTTGTATCGATTTTGTAAGTTTAATATTTTATAGTGGATTATTTACTAGCATGTGTGTCCGAAGGTTATATATATATGTGTATATATATCTTGAATAGTTCTTCAAAGATTTTTCTTTCGTAAACAATTCTGGATGTTATTTACTTTTAAAATTTCATATTTATGTTTGAATGACTGATAGGCTTTAAATTGATTGTAATTTGTGACTTAGTGCACGTTATTATTAGTTAATTTTTAATATTGCATATTACACATATTCACCCCACTTCTAAGTGTTAGTTGGGTCGAACCTTGTATATTTCATTGTGGTAAAAAATAAGAAAAAAAATTATAGTTTCACACGTAAATTTATTTTGTTGAGAGAATACATTCTTGAAAATGACTTTGAAAGAAATTAAATTTTAAAGAATCTTTATCAAAC
Source organism: Fraxinus floribunda (assembly GCA_903798395.1). Lineage (NCBI taxonomy): Eukaryota > Viridiplantae > Streptophyta > Magnoliopsida > Lamiales > Oleaceae > Fraxinus > Fraxinus floribunda. Next base: position 12,263 of record CAIGRS010129018.1, read on the forward strand.
ATGAACTTAAAATATTTTAAGAATAACAGCATTGTTATTTAATGACAAAGGGAATTGTTGTTGTTCAAAGAATCTTTATCAAATTTAATATTTAACTTTCATTTTTAAAGGGGATTATACAACAATAATTGAATAACAACATTCTTTTATTATTGTATAACAACATTCTTTTTTAACGACAAAGGGCATTATTGTTGTTCAAAGAACCTCTATCAAATTTGATGTTTAACTTTCATTTTTAAAGGGGGGTATACTACAATAATTGTAATTTATTTTGAGTAACGCCACATTCACGAATAAAGCTATCCATGCACAGTGGTGTTCAATAGAAGTTTACGGGGGACGCTGGAGCTTACACACTACAATTGGTGTTGTTAACTCCATTACCACCTAAACTGTTAGCATTACCCTACATTTATTTATATAGTGTCTTATGCTTTTAATGCACAAATCAGCTAAAACTCTTAGCATTAATCTCAAATTATCTTCTTTCTTATAATCAACTGCTGAGATTATTCATTTATGTAAAACTCAAATTTGGTAAAGAAAAATAAAATATTTTCTTACATATAAGAAACTTAAAAGATAAAAGTAGAGACCTTAGATTAATATGTGTAAATAATTTTGGCTGAATAAATTTTCCATTAAAGATGCCTACAATTTTGGGCGTAATCTTCTTCAATCTACATAATCTTCTTTTCTTCATTCTTGTTAACACCCCCCCTCCTAAATTGATGTTGGACGATTAAGAAGCGTCAATTTGCTCACAAAAAATTGATGTCATTGTCGAGTCATCGCCTTGGTAAATATGTCAATCTGAACATCAAGTATGATATGTGGAAGAGTAATAAGACAACCATCATAAGCCTCATGTCTAGAGTGACAATCTACTTCAATGTATCTAGTGCGCTCATGAAACAAGATGTTAGCAGCAATCTGAATAGCACTAGTGTTGTCAGCATGAAGAGGAGTATGCCCAAGTTGAGGACAACCAAGTTCTGCTAGAAGACCCCGAAGTTGAACAATCTCAGAGTAGGTATAAGGCATAGCACGATATTCAGACTCAATGGAAGATTTAGATACACAATCTTGCTTCTTACTTCACCACAAAGTGAGCGCATTCCCAAAAAAATACGACATGTAATTGAACGATAAGTATCTAAACATTTTGCCCAATCTACAATACTATAACCAACTAGCTTAAGAGGAGAATTGGCAAGAAAGAAAAGGCCCTTATTAGGTGTACCCAGTAAGTACTGAATAATACGACAAACTACAACCAAGTGAAGGTGTCGTGGAGCATGCATAAACTGACAAACTTAATGTATAGCATAAGAGATATCTGGTCGTGTAATAGTGAGGTAATTTAAACTACCACCAATTGACGATATAAAAAAGGATCAAGAAGATCACCCTCCTCCTTGCGATATTTCATATTCATCTCCAAAGGAGTATCAACATATCTACTATCCTGAAGCCTAGCTAATTGAATCAACTCTTCTATATACTTATGTTGATGTAGGTAAGTCCCGGCTGGACTTGAATGCAGCTAAAGTCCTAAGAAATATTGTAAAGGGCCCAAATCCTTTATATGGAAGGACTCCTTAAGTCAATCTTGAAGGTGAGATATCAATCCAAAGTCGGTCACTGTAATAACTATATCGTCTATGTAAACAAGAAAAAGCACCATACCCGCCTTGGTGTTGGAGATAAAGAGAGATGCATCATGTTGACTTTAAGTAAACGAGAAACCAGGGAGAGTGGACGCGCGAGGAGCTTTTTTCAACCCATAAAGTGAGCGCTTTAACTTAAAAACAACGGAAGAGGGCAAGGAAAAGAGACCTGTAGGTGGTGTCATATAAATCTCTTCTTAATGTCGCCATGTAAGAAAGCATTCTTAACATCCATTTGCCGCAAAGACCATCCTTTGTAGGTAGCTATAGCAATAACGGAATGAACTGCTGTCATTTTGGCAACAGGAGCAAATGTCTCCCCATAATCTATACCATATTCTTAATGATTACCGAGAGCCACCGATCGAGCTTTGTAGCGATCTAGAGATCCATCAGAGCGGAGCCTAATAGAAGATACTATCCAATAGGTTTGATGCCGAAAGGTTAAGGAACAATATCCCATGTGTGCTTCTTTTAAAGAGTTTGAAGTTCCTCTTGCATGGCTTTCTCCCAAAAAAGTTGGGTAATAAAATGAGAATAAGAAGTAGGAACTGTGAATTGAGATAAAGTTACAGAGCAGCCATACTGATCAGGAGGATGGATAATAAGAGTAGACCATCATAAAGTATTAGAGACTGAAATAGGATTAGGATCAGAATCGAAATCGGGAAGGGGCTATGATGCTGGAGGTTGTCGTCTCTGATATATCACACCTGGTGTAAAACGCTCAATAGGGCAAGAGCAATCCTCAAAGCTAATGAGTGGGGTCGAATTAGAAGATGATAGATGTTGTTAGAAGTAATACTGATTCTCAAACAAAACCACATTGTGAGAGACACGAAAACGATTAGCAATACCATCATAACACACAAAACCTTTTTGAGCAATGTTGTACCCCATGAAAGCACATCGTACCGATTGTGCAGACAAACACAACCAAAAGTATGTGTTGTGTAGATCAAAATTAGGAGAGTCAAAATCTAAATGTTGAGCAGGGAGTCGATTAATCAAATGTATAGCTGTGGAGAGGGTTTCAACCCAAAATTTGGGAGAATCGAAGATTCCAAGAGCAAAACCTGAACAACATCCAACAAGTGACTGTTCTTTCTTTCATTCACTCCATTCTGCTGAGGAGTATATGAAAAAGAACGTTAAAAAAGAATATCCTTCTGTTGTAGAAAGGTTTGGCACTTATGAGACATATATTCACCACCATTGTTGGACCTCAGAATTTGAATGCCAGAAGAAAATTGTGTTTCAATTTAAGCTACGAAAGTTTGAAGGATGCTACCGACCTCACTTTTAGAATGGAGAAAATAAATCCAAGTGTAACAACTGAAATCGTCAATAAACGTTACAAAATACTTATAATGAGCATGTGAAGTGACATGTGGTATGCCTCCAAACATCACTATGATTAATATCAAAACATCTTTTACCACGGCTACCACGAGCTGGAAATGGAATAATCTTACTTTTCCCAAGTTTACGGCATCACAATTAAAAGATAAACTAGAAAATTGAGTCTCATCTTTATTACCCAAAAAACCACATTTCAACAAATGAGATAAACTAAAGCATTGGGATGACCTAATCGTTTATGCCAAATGTCATGTTTAAGGCCAACATCAATACAAGCCAACGACTTAGGAATAGTAAACTGTAATGGGACCAATCTTCCGACTTTGGCCTCATTCCCGATTACCTTCCCCGATCCCTGATCCTGCACAAGACAACCAGCATGAGAGAAACACACATCAAAGTTATTATCAACTAATTGGCCAACTGAAATAAAATTAGTAGGTAAGCCCGGAAAGACAAAACATTATCAAAAGATGATCCAATGTCACCAATAGCAATAATTGGAAGGGTACTCTCATTAGCAATTTGAATATGTTGGGTACCAGTATAGTGTCGAACGTTATGCAAAGAGTAAGAATTGACTTTCATATGATTTGATGTCCTTGAATCAACAAACTAAGGAGAAGTAATAACTTGACCCTTACCTTGTAAGCCCAATGCAGAGAAGATAGAGACAATCATCTGTTGAACCATTTCTGGAAGAACAACGTTATGAATTGTGCTTAACTTGTGGAATAGTTAGAGTAATACCTTGAACATCAGCTTGAAATGCGTTTGATGTCAGTTTTGGAGGTCCAGTGGGACAGTCCTTGATGAAATTCCTGATTGCTTATAGTAATTGCAGACTTTCTAAGGATAGTTACGAGCAATATGATCGTATCCCTTGCAGTATAAACACTGAAGTTTACCATTGCTTTGTCCTTTGGTAGCATATGCAACATTGACCACATCAGATGAGGAGAAATCTATACCAATGTGAGCTTAGGTTGCCAGTTGCTCCTCACGCAAAAGTTCAACCACACAGACATCCAATAAAGGAACTGGTCACAATTTAATAAATTCGCTCGAACTACTTCAAATTGGGCTCGTAATTTCATAAGAAATTGATCACGCTTACTAACCGCCTGAACCTCCTATAGTGCTGATAGGACTATCGCAGGGACTTTAGCATAAACTAACCTGGAGTACTCACTCCACAGGTTTAGAAAACCAGAATAATATTTCTCAATATTAAGGTTGCACTGAGTATGGTTTGCAATTTCTAATTCCAAATGAAATCTCCGTGCATTATTGTCAGGATAATAAATGCTCTTTAAGTATTCTCACATTTCCTTAGCAGTAGCGAAAGGCCCCGTAAGTTATTTACCATATGTGCCTCCATAGATCCCAAGATCCAAGAGATAATATGAGGATCTTTTGTTTCCCATGCAATGACATCTCTTGTTTCTCATGCATCGTCCGTGCTTTAGAGCTTCCATCAATATGAACCAAAAGTTACTTCCCTTTCAAAAATATCTTGAATTGAAATTCCCAAACAAATAAAGCTTCTCCATAAATTTAACACAAAATGCTTCAACGGACATGATGTTGTATCGAAAATAGGTCAAGTAAAATAAAATTAGTCAACACTAAATAGCAGCTTACAAGTTGGAAACCCCAAAACTAATTAAAGCCCACTAATTATTGGCCCAATTAATTTTGTCCCAATTGTTAATCAATTCCCAAACAGATCAGATCCTAAAATTAACCTAACTAATTATTAGCCCAATGAAATGTGGCCTAATTCCAGCAGTAACCGCTCAATTGCAGATCAACTCCACACAACCCACATTCACCTTCCACAGTCCAGAGCTCAAAGAGATCGTCCAGCCAACAGTACAAAAATCAGCCGATAAAAAAAGAGTATACACGAACCCACAAGATTTGCATCTGCCACCAAGGAACGTAGGAGTCTCCTCGAACACACACACACGAAGTGTTGGTCATGAACAGAAGAACACGACAAGTTTCGAACAGAAATCACCTACACGGTGACGAACAAAACGACGCCGGAGTTATGCCAACCACCTGCATATATGTTGGAGCAAGCATCAACGCCCACATTGCCGAAAAAATCTGGAACGTAATTCTGACCACCAATAAAATTAAAGATTCAGCGACTGTTTCTATAGGTATGGTTCTGATACCATGTAAATAATTTTGGTTGAATAAATTTTTCATTAAAGATGCCTACAATTTATAGTTACAAATAATCTAAATATGATAATTCTATGTATGGTACAAATATATTGTGTGTGCGCTCACACGATATCCTCATAATTTTGGGCATAATCTTCTTCAATCTTGTTAACAATATGGACCCACAAATCATATTGGGTAAATGAAATTGCAAGGATAAATAGCATTAGGAAATGCCATTTGAACACTTCAAAGTGTAAATCATGCTTGCCATTGCCTTTGTTTTAAAAAAAAATTGTTGGGGGGAATTTTTTTTTTTAATTTTTTTTTTTGCTTTTTGTGTTTTTTTTTTCCTGAAATTGTTCAAATAATCTTTATGTTTAAAATAATACTGTAATATTGAAATTTTTTTTTTTTTTTTTTTTGGATTTTGACCATATTGACAAATCACTGAAAATCATTTTCTCACATTCATTTTTAATCATAAGTTCAAAACAAAAAATAGTTTTTACGTTTTCTTATAATATTTTCACTAAAAAAAAAAAACCTTACTTCAGGCATGGATTTTTCATTCATGAAGCCACAATATCCATTGCTATTAGTCTTCATCAATGGAAAATTATCAACCATAAATCCATTGCTATTTTAAGAGTTGGTAATAATGTAAAACTTTTACGAACGGAATTTCTCGTGGGTAAAAGTCTTATCATTAGCAATGAATTTTCCGTTGATAAAGGTATTGTCATAACCAACAGATGATCCACGGGTAAAGTGTAAAACTTTTACCAACTGATATTCAGTCGGTAAAAGTATTGTCATTACTAACCAACCAACCATCCGTCGGTAAAGTGTAAAATTTTTACCAATGAAAAATCTATTGGTACAAATATTATCATTACCAATAAAGAATTCTTTGATAAATAAATTTGTCATTATCAACGGAAAATCTGTTGGTTGGTTAAAATGTTGTCTTTTACCAACAAACAATTGGTGGTGAAGCTCAATTTGTTATTTATTAATAAAAATATCCTAAAAGTTAGACAACCTACTAATTAATAATCAATATTGTCAAAATAACTAAATAATCAATATCAAAATACACTGAAGTTTTTGAAAATTTATAAGTCATTGCATCAAAATTTCAAGTTTCAATAATATATGTCTACAAATTTTGAGACGGTGTGATAATGTATGGCTGGAAGATAGGCTTCAAATTTAAGGATTGATAAAAGACTGTTGTTACTATGAAATGTTGTTAAAAAGTTGATAAATGAGTGGTAACTAATGAAATTTAACCAATTTGAAAGACATTACCTGCTTTCGTTTTTAAACACGAAATTCTCAACGACATAGATTTCCTACTGTTGGTAAACTACTTCATCTCCGAAATTTTAACATGTGATTAGATTGAACTTTTATATTTTCATAATAGAATTATTTTGCTGTCAAAAAACTTGCACGTGGAATGAATTAAACTTAATTTACGAGTATTCTTTAAGCAATTAACCATCACCTCCGAATAATTCAAAACTTTTTAACAATTTCAAAACTGATTACCTTCATTAACGAATATTTCAAAGGTTAAAGGTCAAATATTATGATTAATATAAATTACTCTTCACCTACAGAATATCTGTTGACGAAGAGGTTAAAACTTTTTTTGAAAAAAATTGATTTTCCTTTAACTATGGATTGTCCGTTGAAGAATATTTGAAAAAAAAAAATTGTTGTTAAAATTAATTAATATCAAAATTTGATTTTTGTAGGTAATATGAAGTAATCTTCACCTACAAAATATCCATTGGTGAAGACGTTGAAACGTTTTTTTGAAAAAAATTGATTATCCTTCGACTAGCATATCAGCAACGGAGTTTCGGTAGGTAATATGATTTAATCTTCACCTATGGAATTTTCGGTTGTGTAGTAATTGTATGGTTAAAACTTTTAATTATAAAAATTGATTAACATTAGTAATGGATTTTTAATAGTGTTTTCTACTTTTCAACCACACATTATTTCAAAAATTACGTTTCAAATTTTTTTTCCCCTCATGATGGCTTAGTTAACAAAATTAGCCATCACTTCGATTTGGTATCATTTCTTCACTCGCGAGGTACATCCTCCAAATTTATTCTTTTAACTCTCATTCCTAAGGTGTAATCTAAAGTTAAATTTTTATATTAATCCTTGTCATCTTTAGTTTGGATAGATCATACTGATTACTCAACAAATAAGGATTATTCTTTATTTTGATTGCTTTAACATCTAAAAATCAACTAGGCTAATAATCCCTTGCAAAAAGTCTAATTCTTTCAAATAAATATTCGGGGTTTAATTAATGCACATAGTTCGTTTTCTATTTCATGCACCTACTTTTTTTTATATTTATTTTTGCGTATTTTTTTTGAAATTTTCAACAAGTGTCCTCAGTGAGATATTTTATAGGGTAACTTTTATTCATGAATCAATATGGTAACTTTTCCCCTTTTTTATGTAACGATTAGTGTAATGCCCTTCAATAAACACACATTCTCAAAAATTGAAATTGATACTTATCCGTGTGAAATTTTTTTTTTTTTGATACCCAGGTATCCACCTTACAGCGACTAAATCCTGGAGTCTACATATCCGTGTGAAATTTGATATTGTTGAGCACATGAACTAAGTTTGACATTAAAAAGGAATTAGTTGATTCATATTCTTGAAACAGTGGACTTAGATGCTACACCTGAAAACCACTACAATATACACCGTTAAACTAAGAGACTCCTTGAGTTTTGGAGGCTAATTTGAAACGAGATTGTCGGAGCTAGATGGTTCGCTTGACTACGTCCTTCCCTTATTCAGTGTTCTCAAGTGTCATGTTCCTACAAAATAAATAAAATTCACCATTAATGATATAATAATATGAAACAATTAATATTAAACTCAAACACATCATAATTAACAAGAAAAGCAAGGGATGAAGGGAGAAACGGAACAGGGAACAGTCGTCTTTTATAGTCCTAGGTTGCAGCCACCGTTAGGGGACGCGAACAATTACGTCCAACCGTAAATAGGGGGTACGACTATAGACAGGGGACACAGCATGAGTTATGAATGTAGGTTGCAATCATGAATAGATTTATTTTTATTTTTTTACGTGATGAATAAGCAGGGATAAAGATACCTAACACACACTAGCACACAAAAACAATTAAAACTACCTAATCTATTATTTTGAAAGCATGATAAATAAAAAGGGACGAAAATTGGGTTGCTTCTCAATAAGCGCTTGTTTATAGTTATTAGCTTGAATTTGACAATTTGTGTCATGAAATTTTAAAGAAAGATNGTTTATAGTTATTAGCTTGAATTTGACAATTTGTGTCATGAAATTTTAAAGAAAGATTTCGCTGTATTTCTTAGTTTGGTTCTTTTAATTTTAATCCACTTTAATTAAAAAAGAAAAAAGAACAAGAAGTTGTGACGTACTTTTACGTTTAAAAATTATAATAATTTTTTTAAATTTTAATTTTGAGTATCATATTAAGCTGTGACCTTTTTGAGTTATATCTCATTTGAAATGTGTTTGATATACCTAAAATGTCTGTATAAGCTAAGGATGAATTTTTCTTCAATTAATTATAATTAATTTTTTTCTTCTTCTTCCTCATCCTC
>CAIGRS010129059.1:0-12739 GCA_903798395.1 Fraxinus floribunda
GGACTCTAAAAGTCCACTTTATTAATTGTACGCGACCCGTGCACTTGCGGTACATTTTCAAGCGAACAGTAGCCTCGATTATGGAGGAGATAGCTAGTCTAAGTATGAAAAGGGTGGCGGATGAGGAAAGAACACCAGTCGTGACAATGGTAAGAAGTGTGTTGTTGACGTGCCGGAGCAGGTGGTCAACAAGATTGTCATCACTATACATCATTTCTTCCTTTTCATGGCTGAGGTGAAGAGGAAGACATTCATCAACGGACGTACCCCAATCTCTTTCGAGATGTGGACCATGCCAATGGAAAGCATTCGAGACAGAGTGGTGAAGAATTTTGCAAGGTTAAGTATTTTATGATTTTGGTGAAGTATGATATGCTAACTAATCAATGCTTCGTTTCACAAATTTTCCCTTCTTTTTCAGAGCTAACCACATGATAGTTCAAATGACGATCTCGGACCGCTATAAGTGATTTCACGAGATCACGATTCTATGAGTTTAGCTCAACAACGATGTTAGTGTAATATCGCAATTGTTATTTATTTTGTATACATAATTTTTTGTTTATTAAATAAAATAACTCCCTCTATTTTTTATTGGAGTTTCCTGATATAGCACATCAACCAACTATTGACTTGTTGTGCAATCGAGCTCAAAGATATTCGAGATCTTTCGACATCTGGTCGAGTTATAATGAGCATCGAGTTCCTATGTATCGTTAGTATTGAGCACCAATCGTTCCAACTTATGGGTAATTAGTACACGATGTTAGAATATATGCTCAAGTGGGTCATGGGGATATGGCCGAGTGTCGGGGAAAAGTCATGGGCGAGTTGTACTTATATGTGCATTCCAATGATCGTGAATCATCACTACTTTGTCGTGAAGATCGTCTTTGCTGATTCCACCATATATGTGTACAACTCCGATTATTCCTTTCTGATATAGGGTCAGATCGTTTATTTAATAGCTAGAGGAACGAGGGTGATTGTGTAGGATAGACTAGCCATCGTGTGAGACACGACGACTGCGGGACAGTCAAAATTGTAAGTACTTATAATTTTTTAATTTGAAAACTTAGTTTTTAGCTACACAATATCAAACTAATTCATTATTATTTATTTGCAGGGATGATTGTGGTATGTTCACAATAAAGTATATCGAATTTTTGAGTATAACACATATGGTTGATGAAATCAATCAATTCTGGATACAAAATTAGAGGAACAAGTTAGTGTGCAATTTGTATGAATTCAATTGTGATCCGTAAATATTGTATATTTAATTATTTATTTATTTGTGAAATAATTGTAAATATTGTAAAAAAATGTAAATATTGTATATTTAATTTTTTATTTATTTGTGAAATAATTATATATATTGTAAAAAAAATGTAAATATTTATCAATAATTAGCGATTCCATTACACATCCGCCTAATTGTCATTTAAGAAAATCTGACTTGTACAAAATTGATAAGTATGTCATGTTGCTCTGCACCTATGCGGCAGAGAAAACTTTTCGATAGATGGTGTTCTTGATGTATATGGACGTCCAGACCACGGGATTCAATTTCGGACGACAACAAATTATTAAGTGGGAGAATATAATCGAGAACTTTTTATTTAATTGCATTCGGTAGAGGAAATATAGTCTTAATGTATGCTACTTTCCAATAATCAGCTGTGCAACAAGAAGAATATAAGGTTCTCGTTGTAATGCCTCTATACATAGCCACCACGACTACATACTTAAATGGAAAACTCTCCAACTGAAATCGACTAAAAGTTCAGGTGTTATCAGTCAAGTCCACCATGTATGCCATATTACGTGCACATTTCACGAAGAAGCGCAACTCACCTTGTGGTTCCACGTTCAACTTTCTCATCTTTGTATCCTTGAAGAACTTATCCTCCTGAGCCGAAGCTAACACGCTTGTGCAACTCTATGATTTCACATGTCGATTGTAAAATCACTCTAATAGCTTGTTACAAATGCTCTGAATCATTGCAACCTTGATCATTCTTGAATAATGCATTGAAATACTCAGTATTGTCAAATGTCATCATGTTGTATCGACGTCCTGAAAATTATGATCACACCCAATGTTTAATTTCATTTTTGTTAGATACTCTCATGTTGGGAATGATTTACTTCATGTTTTCACCATGAATTTATTACACTATTCAATACTATAAGTTTCGACTGCTCTCCTAAACAATGAAACGATATATTTACCCTAATATTTAGTCTTCAAGTTGCCTTATATATGATACATGCAATACCCATAATGTGCCTTGGGAAAAATTTCAGTGATACCATTTATTGTAGATGGTCCCCGATCAGTGACAAAAGGAAAGGTCATTGACTTTCCCGATTACTTCCCTCAGCTTTGTGAAGAAACATCGTATCGACAGATCATTCTCGCTATCGACTATGTCAAATGCAAGATGGTAGCTAGCTTTCAGAGTTGTATCATTCGACTAAAATTAGGGATCACATTGCATTTCGAAATCCTCGAATGTATTGTCCAAGAGGCATGAAGAAAACTTAAAACAATTCTCGCTCCCCGACTCAATAAAAAATACCGAGCCAAGATTAGTTGTACCCATGTTATGGCAATACATGACCAATTTAGCATAGCTCTCCTCAGCTGAATCCATTAAATCATCTAACCAGCATTCTTTGGCATTTGGTAGTTCATGACCACTCATTACTCTCGATGGACGTTGTTAATGATATCCGAAAGTCTATAGATCGTTCGTGGGTCCTAATACTTATGCATTATCTTTTGACCAATAAACTATGCTCGAGTTTGCCTATGATCATTTCGACGAATTTTCACTTCGCAAGTATGTTCCCTTGTATACTTGTGAACTACAAATAACACATTCGTATCCATTTTCATCGCTTGTAAACGCTAACGGCAACTCTTGTCGACGTAGACAATTATAAATAATGACTTGTTAAATTTCTTCATTTTGAACTCAAAGTTGTATTTCAGTGCGATTCGGTGTGCAAGTTCCTACAAATCTTTCTTTGTTTCAAATAGTTGCTCAACGTACAAATCCTCGTCATCGGGAACCACACACAAAGAATTAAATGACTGTCCAGTCAATGTAGCCCTATGCTCTCACCGCACTCATGTCTCTAATGGGATAAAACAATCAATTTCTTATTTGTAAATTCATTATCATTCTCGTTGTCGTAAACTATTGATGAAATTCTGTGTATAACAACAAGATCACGATGAGAAACAACTGTCTCGAGAATAACCATATCATCCTTACGAGCTATCTCCATTCTGTCCCAAAAATCATTGGTATTGTGAATCTCTCCATCCAAATTTTTTGTTCACATTCATCGACATTTTTCCTCACTAAAGTCATGCAAAGAGGAGTTGTGTACATTTTGTTTAATTCAAATAGATAATTTATTTCAACACCAGAAGCAACTTTATAGGTGGAATCAGAATGGATGAATGCTCTTTAAATTGAAATTTCAATTCCATATCATACTGAGAGAGATCGACTTTCAGCTTGTTTTGTAAATCATGGTACATTTTCGCATATGATGTGCTTTGAGTATTGGGAATTGGAATACCACCACGTACATCACTCGTCCATTTCCATACTCATCGATTTTTTTCATCCAATTCGAAATCACTAAAATAACAAATTGGGATTACAACGATATTTGTATGAAAAAAAAGAATTTTTAATTACAAAAAAAAGGTCGAAAAATCGATCCTATCACTGGGCAACAAGAGTTTTTTTTTTTTTTAAATAAAAAAAGGCTTAACAGTCGGCTATTACGACCATGATATATACATGGAGATACTTAAAAAAATTTATGGATCTGTTAAAAAAATTTATCTACATGTTAAACTATGTCGAATAAGATTTATCGATTAAAATGTATACTAATTTAATAAAAACAACATTAAACATACATAAATATACTTACTGACTCGAAGTGATAGATGTAAAAAAAATTTTATTCAACGTTTGATCAATTTCTGAGATCTTGATGTTGAAGTAGATGAAAATGTGAGAGTTTTTATTTGCGTTGGAATAAACGGATAAGAAAAGTTAGCTGATTTTGAAATTTTAAGTGGGAAGTATTTGATTTTCACTTGTTAACTAAAATGGTAGTATTGTCTTTTAGATAAAATAATATTTTGTAATTGTATTGTTTACTAAAGGGCATTATTGTCTTTTACCATTCAAAATGTTATTGTGGAAATATGTAATTGTTGAAAAGTAAAAAGATAAAAGGATAATTCTTGGTGTACAAAATGGGGTACAAAATGGCCAAGTGGCGGCCCCCTATTGGAGGGGCGGCTGTCCCCTCGGCCCCCTATTGGAGGGGCGGCTAGGGGGCCGCCACTTGACCATTTTGTACCTGTAGCATGACCCAAGATAAAATTAGGGAATTTGACCAAACTAATTTTAAAGCACCCTTTACCTGGTCCAATTGTTAGCCCAACAACTCCATAGCATCTGTTCCACTTGCTTCATTTATGTTAGTTCTGAGAAATGATGGAAGTGGCATTAGTTAAGTATCGTTGAGTACTTTCTAAAAAGTTTTCTACTTTTCCAATAATATTTTTTCTTCGACGAGAAACCGTAACTTTTTATTTTTATTTTTTTAATTATAGTTGTAGGATAGCTTTGTTACTTTGCATATCAGTTTGTGAAATTCTTTTTATTTTCTATGAAACCCACGATCTATATGTGGTAGTCCGTTGCTAGTGGAAACCATGAAAAGTGACAAGTCAAAAGTCAGTATATAGTTAGCTAATAAAGACTTGGGTCCAACAATGTTTTATACCAGAAGTTCCTTTAGGACTAGTTTTTCTATCACATTGTGAGCAATTTCCTTATTTTAGCATAATGTTCAAAAAAAAAAAAATTTCAGGGGCGCTGCCCTTGAACCCCCGTGAGCCCCCACCCCTTCAACACCGGGACCCTCCTACTTAGAGAAGCTGGCTCCGCCCCTGGTTCCACTTGCTTCATTTATGTTAGTTCTGAGAAAATTATGGAAGTGGCATTAGTTAAGTCTCGTTGAGTACTTTCTAAAAAGTTTTCTACATTTCCAATAATATTTTTTCTTCGACGAGAAACAGTAACTTTTTGTTATTATTTTTTTAATTACAGTTGTAGGATAGCTTTGTTACTTTGCATATCAGTTTGTGAAAATCTTTTTATTTTCTATTAAACCTACGATCTGTATGTGGTAGTCCGTTGCTAGTGGAAATAAATAAAAATAAACAAATAAATGGAGGCTTTCAATTCGAATACTGAGATTGAAACTGTAGGCCTAGAGGCCATTACTCGTGGTCCATTTATATAAGACGTCAATACAATTCAAATTCCTCGCACATATATTAAAAATGGATACACCATTATTCTAAATAAATCAACTCAAAAGTAAATTTAAAATAAAAAAAGTTGATAATCAGCATTGGTAACTTCATGCAGCTGCAGTGATGCACTCAATCGCCTGTTTGCATATGCCAGTCATGGTTTCCTCAGGTCCATATACCTTAAACAGAACAAAAGTAGACAATGATGTTTATTTTCCTCGTATAAGTTGAGCAAGTTTTTTAAGGTTCGAACATGTATGAAAGTTATATAAGTGCGTACCTCGATGGGAATGCCAATTTCTTCACCAAGAGACCTCATTTTGGCGAGTCCCTTTTGGTAATTTGGCCCACCTCTTCGGACGTATAAATTCATTCTGGCAGCCTTAAGCTTCGACTCCTGTTATGAGAGAAGTCAAATAGGAGTTCTCAGCTTATGAAGAAGAACTGATATTTTAATGGCTTGTTTGGTAAGGCCGTACAAATACATAGACATGAAGGTTCCATACCTTCTCCTTTAAAGCTCGGATAATTCCATTGAATGTAGCAGCAACATCAGTGAAGTTGGCAATTCCACCACCTATTACGAGGGCTCTCCTTTTGCCGTCGGGATCTGCAGTTGCACACTGTAAAATAATTCATGAGTCTACATTGGATTTCATCAAAGAAAGTCTTAAGGAAGCTTATATAGAAGAAAATTTGTATATCCCTAATGAATGAATCTATGACTTTGTTTTCCAAATAAGATTGATAAAATAAGAAATGCATTTAAGGCGTCTCATAATGCAATAATATGGTCCTTACATCGATCACAACTCGGGCATATTGCAAGACCTCCTCTTCATTGGGAGCACCACTATATTCTGCATAGTTCCCGAGCTCAGAAGCATAGCCAAGATCTCCAACCTGGCCATGGAAGAAAACCCATGTTAAGCTAATGTCAACAATGGGGAGGAATAAGGAAGATTACGACATCTAAGTGCACGTTTGATGGGCAGTATTTTACTTATTTTTGATATTTAATATTGTCTAGTATTATCTAATCCATGTTACCAAACATGTCATAAGAGCATGAAAATGCCAAAGATACGTAACATACAGTATCTGCGTAGATAACGCTTGCACCTCCTCCAGCGACCATAGTCCAAATTCGTCCTTTAGGGTTCAAGACTGTGAATTTCAGAGATGCACTCGTCTGCAAGCAATGGTAAAATAAAACTCAATATGATTTGATGCGGATTTTAAACAGAGGGCTTGTAATTTTGTGAAATTTTAGGAAAAATGTTAGATATTACTATGAATATTAAAGTAGAAGAAAAGTGTATATAGTTCGGGGTGTTCTGATTTCATATTTGCCGGTCATTGCAAGGACAGATTTCAAAATGAGTTACTTGTATTGACACTAAGGTAAGAGTTACTTTTTGATAAGTAACTTTTCTTATGAGTAAGAAAAAAGAGTCATATATTTTTGACAAATAGGAAAAGTTTTTTTAAAATTTGAAACGGCTTTCTTACATAGGTCAATTGTATCGATACATACCTTCTCGTCCAGCCCATGAATAAAGCTTTCAGTGGAACTCATAACTCTTCCAAATGGCATTGGAAATTCGATACTTCCCCATCTGCAATATCAAGGCCACATAAGAAATTGTATGGTATAACAAACATGCACTAAACGAGCAACAATCAACAAAAAGGGGATCAAATTACTTTTTGAAGTTCTTAAATGTAGCAGTATCATCAAGCTCGCCTCTCATATCCAAAGGATAAGGCTTTCCCTCAACCAAGGTGAAAGGATTCATCTCAAGGAAAGTGAAGTCCAAATCTAAGACATAAAAAATTGATATCAAGGTCGTTGCCAAAATCCAAGAACTATTGTAACCACAGATATTTCTACGAGTAAAATTTTTTGGTGAAACTCTCAAGCTTACCTAAAAATAAAGCATAGATTACTTTGATGAACTCCTCAATCACACCTTTGACCTGTATCATAGAGAAGAATATCAATATGGAACTTTAAAGTTTAAACAACAGTACTGAAATGTAAAGAATATTGTAGTCTATATGGCACTGAATTTGATATTTTAATTTTGCTGCGGAAGTCAATTGTCTATGCAGTCTTTATAGATGATGTTTGGCTACGTTTGAGAAAAAATGAATTTACTTTTGAGCAACATTTTGTCTCCAAAAATGTTTAAATAACTGACACTTTTCCTACTTTGACCTTTTCCCTACTTACAGTAAGAAAAGTTGCAATTTTTGAAAATAGCTCTTGCCTCATTGTCAAAATAAGTAACTACTTACTTGGTCTCCCTTTGACGAGATAAAATTATTTATTTAAAACTCGCTTATTTAATTAAATAAATTTACTTATACTTGAAAAATTTAAGCTAAGCCAAACATGCTCTAAACGACGAGCAAGAGTACTGGACACTACGTTAAGTATTAATAGATGTACCTCCATGGGAAGGGTTGCCACAAGAGGAGCACATAGCTCTGATGTAAAAGATACACCAGTTGGCAAAAAGATAGTCTTAACCTGTATAGAAAAAAAAAAAAAATATCATCTGTTAGTAAGATTTAAGAGGGACATACAGAAAGAAAATTGTTAGTAAGATTTAAGAGAGACATACGAAATAAATTCGAGAAAATAAGAAGATGCCTTTTGCTGGAATAGTTATATAGCAGGGATTTGAGTACCTTGTCCCAGTTCTCTTCAATTTCAATTCCTCCACATTCTGAAAAGCTGATGCTACAACCGAGCCTCTCAGAGACAATATTGAGGTAGAACTCTTCATTATGGGGAACAAATGGTTCGACAATGAATGTTGTAATGGGACCTTTGCAGCCTCCCATCTCTACCTGTTATCTCAGAAATAAACACGCAGCTTAAAGAATAACTGAATACACGTCGAACCATGGTCCAAATTATATTTCATATATATTCTAATGCATGTATTTATATGAGGAAATATGTAGCAGTACCTCCTTGCCTAGTCGCTCTTTCACAAAAGCTGCAACTTGAGCCAAATCGAGGTTTAAGGCAACAAGACCACTTTTCCCACGTTTACCGAATAACATATCGGGTTTGACAACTAGTTTTGTCGATAAGAGCCATGGTTCTTTCTCTACTAGTTCATTGAAATCAGTCGACTCGGTAACCTAAACCACGATGAGGAGAAATATCACGTTATTGAACTTAAATTAAGATCTATTTACCAAATGCAAACAAATCATTTACAGCAGCTAAAATCTAGTTCATTATGTTGTCTAGTTGTGTTTAATACTATGAGAAATCTGCAAGTAAAGATTTCATATATGTGCAAGTAATTCTTACGAAAGATCCGTAAAGCCTAAGATGATGAGATTTAAGAATGTTCAATCGTACTAATTCTTTGCCTACCTAATCCCAACGAAATCATTTTTGTCAGAACAAAAACAAAATGTTAAAGAAGGGAATCAAAAACAGCCAACGAGGATGAGGATGATGATGATGAAAAACACAGATTTCGATCTGCCGGAGTACAGCACAAGCATACGAGTAGATGACAAACTCCTATCTAAGTTTTACCCAATACGGTGAAATTAAGATTCAGGCAACCAACCACAAGGCTTTTATTCTTTATTAATTCAATAACCCATTCTGTATCTGTTCCTTTCTTCTCTACCAACATCAAACTTTCACATAACCAACAAAGATAATCTTGTAAAAATAACCCATGGTTAAAAAAAAAAAAGCTAATTATTTAAGAGAATAACAGGGTCCAAGGAAACTCAAACCAGCCTTTTGTTATTTTTTTATTCCTTAACCAAATTTTCATCTGTTCCTTTCTTCTCTACCAACATCAAACTTTTACTCAACCAACAAATTCTAGATCTTGTAAAAATAACCCATAATCACAAAAATAAGTTAATTGTTTGAAGAAATAATGAAGTCCCCAATTTCAAACCAGCATTTCGATGTGACTAAAATTCAAACGAGGAGTCAATTTAACATGGAATCCCAAATCTTAATACTATGAACTAAATTATGAGAAATTGAAATTACTTGGGCAGATTTGATTTCCAATTCAGACCCAGAAAGCCTTTTGAAATGCTCTTTCAGCAACCTCTTGGAATCATACTCTCTGATCTTCTTCCTCGCCATTTCTTTTCAACCTGTACCCAGATCAATATCAGTCAAGAACTTTGAAATTGAAATAATTTCAGATCTGTTAATCTTAATCCAATCATAATATAAAAAATATCCCAAAAAAACAAAAATGACAGAAATTTGAGATTTTTACCGTTTAAAGAAGAGCCAAGAGAGGATTCAAGAATTTCAGGTAATGTGTAGATCCACACTATGAATCTTGGGATTCAGTTACCTGTATTTATAGGTAAGAGAATTCGGGTCAAAATTTGTGTGGAATTTGTAGTAATATTATAATGGTTTCTTATTAGAGCGGGAACTAGTCTACACAAGAGACACAGTACAACTACCTACCCACTTATTTGGACCGGCCAGTTGGTACCGCTGCAATTAATTCATTTTTTTTTTATCGGTTCAAATACCGAACCTTAACTTGCACACTTTATTTGTTGGCTTTCTTTTCTTCCATACTCATGGTATGACAAACGTTCACTTCACGACCCTTCTCGTGACACCAATACGGGTAGTTACATAGGACGACTATCTGATTTTTACTTTTAGACATTAGTATTTCTCACTTAATTTTCGACAAATGATATTTTTGTGACATTGACTAGCAATCTGTATTCTATATCAACAAAAAGACCTTTAATAACTTGCAAATCTCATGTCACGTATATTTTGAAGGTATTGAAAACGATGAAGCCTTTTATCCTTTTTAAATTAGGTATTATTTAGAGGTATTGCACGTAATTGGAACGTTTTGCGGTTGGTTAATGCCCTCATGGATGATGATGATAGAAATTAAGTCCCTGTTTGGTACACAGTAAAATTTTCATTTTCATTCTTCTACTTATTTTCAACCGAACATTTTTCAATAAAATAATATTTTACATCATTTCAATAATATTTTCTTCTTTTTTAACTACACATTTTCCATAAATCTACAAGTTCAGAATACATTATTCCAAAATAATGTATGTCATAAATGACATTCTTGTAACTATGTCATAGTCAAAGACTCAATAGAGTGGAAAAACGATTTATAGGATTTCGTAACAAAGTCACTTTCTTTAAATTAATTAAATCTCAAATATTTTCTCAATCAACCTTTATGAAAAATACATGAAAAGTCTTTTCCTACTTATCTAAACTAATTAATGTTCTTTAAATGGCTTGAAATTACAATAGATGATGGATTTGAATCTTCCCACCAAACAATTGTTGCTTTAATTTATTTCAAAGCGGTTAGCTTTCAATTCGATCCCACCAAAATAAGGGAAAAAAAATCAAAATTTAAAGTTATCTAAATGTTAAAATTGCATTTATTTGTGTTCGAATATTCATTTAAATTTTCTCTCTTTAAAATCAAATCAGAAGTTTTCTTTTCGAAACGAAATTCCAAAAAAGGAAGTTTTCTTTTAAAATCTAAATTCCAAAGAGGAGTCATAATAAAAAATATATAATTATGTTAAACGTGAAAGATTAATTAAAAATATCTCTGGCTGGCTGGCCGGCTGGCTGCTTTAAATAGTACAAAATTGAATTTTCCTTAATAAAAAAAGCATTAATTAAAAAATTGATTATTCCACAAGGTTGGGCAGCTTTGAAATGCAAGTCCAATAATTTGAAAGTTGACTTAACCCATGCCAAACCCTAGTCAATACTGCACTGCTAGTACTTTTTTTTTTTTTTTTTCCACTGATCGACTTACAACTTTCACATTCTTGTAAACAAATTATTTTGCAACGAGTTTTTTTTTTTTTCCATTGGTCAGCCATCACTTGTGAACAGCTTTTATTTGACCTTTTGTTTTGCTTTTTCCTTTTGTGCTATGTTAC
Source organism: Fraxinus floribunda (assembly GCA_903798395.1). Lineage (NCBI taxonomy): Eukaryota > Viridiplantae > Streptophyta > Magnoliopsida > Lamiales > Oleaceae > Fraxinus > Fraxinus floribunda. Next base: position 11,336 of record CAIGRS010129059.1, read on the forward strand.
GACCATTGTTAGAAAGAAAATAAATCTTCACACGAAACAAGATCAGAAATAATGGTTAGCTTCTAAATTATGAAAACTTGTCATTAATGTTTATTTGTTTTTGAATCGTGTTGATACACTTGCAAAGTTGCACTAAACAAAGGGTTTCTTTGAATCCCATTTTTTCGAAGAATGTATTGTAAAAGAGTAGAGAAAAAATTTGAATTTACGTTTAAAATTATTTTATAAAAAGAACGTACAATTGAATATGGGATAATCATATTTATGTTAGAATTTGGGTGTGACCTGAATTTCTTGTTTGAAATATTGAAAAATTTTAATTGAAGTACACATCAAGGAGAATTCAGTTTGGAATGCTATTAGAGTCATATGTCATGTTGGAATTCTATTTTGAAAGCTCATTGAGAGTTGAAAATTGGTATTGAATTTTAAGAACAGTTCGGGATGGAAAAAACCATTTGGGAACAATAAAAAAAATTCGACAGAATGCTTGGCGCCGAAGCACCAGGGAGCCTTGACGCCACCTTACCTGTTCCGATTTTTTGCGTTTTTCTCTCAATTTTTATTTTGGACTCGATTTTTTGACATCATACTTCATCAACAACTCTATTAAGAGGGTATGGATGTCCCCTAGATTCCATATAAATATTAGGCTCTTCTATACAATATTATAAGTGTGAGAAAATAGATTACAGATCCATTGTAATTTTCTCTCTTCTTCGTTATTCTTGAGTTAATAAAATCTCTTAATTCATCTGTCATATTTCTTGTGCCATATAACTTCAACATCTCAATTCGGTGGTTGGTTTCATAACAAATGGTATCAGAGTCTAGATTTAGCAGTTTCGCAAGAGCGTAGGGTTTGATTTGTTCTAGGTTTTTTTTTCGTGATGGCTTCCATAAAGTATAACATTCTGCTTTTAGATCGGAGCACTAAATTTTCGCTATAGCAGGTTAAGATACGTGCAGTACACGCACAACTAGATTTGGATAATGCGTTGCTGGGAATTGACAAGATGCTCGTAACTTTGACCGAAGAGGAAAAATTACGGAAGGATAAGAAGATAGTTTCTTACATTCATCTTCATATATCAATACTATTCTTCAGGATGTTTTGAAGGAGGTTTCAGCAGCAGCTCTATAGTTGAAGTTTGAGCAATTATGCATGACTAAAAGTCTGACAAGCAAGTTGAACTTTAAGCAGTGTTTATACTCTCATCAAATGGTAGAAGGAGGATCATTAGAAGATCACCAGCTATATTTAAAGAGATCGTCGTTGATTTGGAAACTTTGGAAGTAGAGTATGATGAAACAGATTTGGCCTTGATCCTATTGTGTTCGTTGCCCGCTTCATTTTCTTCTTTTAGAGACACGATCTTGTATAGTCGTGATACTCTCACCATG
>CAIGRS010129087.1:0-10941 GCA_903798395.1 Fraxinus floribunda
ATGCAAAATTACACAGTGTATGATTTTTTTTTCGGACGTAAATTTCGAGTGTAAAATTTCTTCAAACTTCTTTACAAATTCGATTGTGCCCCCCTAACTTTTACGTTCTGCGTCCGCCCCTGCGGCCCTAGGCCTGAGTTGGCTTAAAGTATTGGCCGAAGAGAGAGTTTATGGTTGGTCCCCTAGGCAGGGGCGGACCCAGCACCTGGCCAGCCCCCGCGGCCGCCCGTGCTGGGTCCGCCGGGATTTTCATGTGCCGCCGGGAAGGGGGGGCAGTGAAGAAGGCCGGCGGCGGTTGAGGATTTTTTTTATTTTATTTTTTTGTTCATTTGTTCTGTAAGAGAAGACAACACTTTGGGCCTTGTTTTCAAACAAATTACAACCCATAACCACAAACAAAATCCATAACTGTAATTCACAACCCATAACCACAAACAAAATCTCCAATTCCAATAATCCAATTGAAAGTTAAAATCCAACAAACCGGAGCTGAGGCTGTGTCTTCTTGTAAACGCCCCTTTTCTGCTTATTTTTTTGCGTGGTTGATGGCAAACAGAATGGAGCCAGGCATAATTTCCAGTTTTTTCTACCGATTTCTTTAATATATCCTCTCTCTTTTTTCCTCACGCACAATTTTTTTTTTTTTTTAAATGGATTTTAGAAGTGGTGAAGAAGCAAATGACAGATTATTGAATCACGGCAATGCAGATTTGCTGAGTGAAAAGGAATTTTGAAAATGGGTGAAATAAATATAGGTGATCATGTATGTAATTCTAGAAAAAGAAAGAGTTGTACGCCTCTTCGCCCGAAGCGTAACGTGGCCCTCTCAAGGTGAAGGCGGAATTTTACCATGACTCAAGTAGTCAAGTGCATATTAATTTTTGTTTTTAAATATGGCAAAATTTATAAAGTGTGGTTGATGTCGTTGTTACTTTCTAAATAAGTAGCTTATTTTGAATTATGATAAAAAAAAAAATATTTATTCAATTTTTACTTGCTTATTACTTGAGAGTAATTTTTTAAGCTTAGTCAAAAATGTGAATAGTATATTTCATTGTCGTTTGAATAAGATTGAAGAAGGTTTAAAATAATCTTGATAAATTGAATTTGTTAGTTTTATTCTCTCCAATTTGAATACGAAATGTGTAATATGTTTGGTACGTAATTGTAGATAAAACTAGGCAATATTATGGATTTTTTTATGATTATTGTATAATTAAATTTAAGAGATCCGAATTAGAAACTTTCATCCTCGTCTCTCAGTGTCCGCCTCTACCACCCCTTAACCTTACCACAAATAGCTCACCCTTGTCTCATATAGAAAACATCCACCACCTCTCCCTCCATTCTGGGTTCTCGCCTAATACCCTAATGTACCCTCGTCTCTCAATGTTGGCCTCTACCACCTCCACCCTTGACCTCGCCCCAACATCCTCACCTTTGCCTCGTATAGACCATCCACCACCTCCCCATCACGCTAGGTTCTCGCTTAATACCCCAATATTAACACTTAATTTATTCTTTTCAACCCCACAGCCCTCATAGCAAGCACCCCGCTCTCCCTGGCTGGTTTTGCAAAATATTATTTTAGAGCTTGGTTTGGCAAATGCTTAGCTTAGACAAAAGTCTTTTAGATATTTCAATTTTGGGTTAAACCAAGTTACAAGCATGATAGAATCAAATGAATTCGAAAATTTTAAATATGATGTGCATATTTCAACTTTTGCTCCCAATATCAATAATTAATTGAAATTTGACTAAACAATTAATCAATTTAAATGTGTCATTTAAAGTTTCTTTAAACTTTCAATAGCGATAATGACGAGATTCGATAGAAGTGGCACCCTAGGGGTGGCATACGGGACCATATATGCATCAAGTGGCATTTGAGTCGTGGCATTGTACGGGACCATCTTATTATAAATGTGCGATATAATAGAGTAATGTATAAAGAAAATATTTGATAGAGAGTTCGAATAGATTAATCTCCAATCGACAAAAAGTCAAAAATTTAAAATAGACACCACTAACTTTATGGAATTGTTTTCAATCATATTTGAATCAGTTGTATTTCTTCTTATTTATAAGTAAAAAAATAATTATTTATTTTAACAAAAGATGTAGTTAATTCACAATAAGAATTTGCATATTTTCAAATTTCATGACAAACAAAAATTACTTATTTACTCATTGAGTTTGAAGGGAAAATTAAGCCCTATATGGTTTTTTATTTATTAAAAATAAAATAAAAACTACGTTTAGACTTTTAATTTGTTTACTAATCTAATATACGGCATAAAAATACATCATGAGTCGGTGCATGTCTCTTTTTGTCGGTGTTATCTCTATTTTAATTAAATAGTGTTTGCTTGGAGTAATTTATTTGAAAATTATTTTTTTTTCAAATTCATTTTCAATAATATATTCTCTAAAAAAAATAATTTTACGCCTGGAACCGTAACTTCTACCTACTTCTTAATTACACATTTCCTAAAAAAAGAAATCATTTTTTCCTTCAAAATAATCTCCCTAGATACACACTAATTCTTTCTTTTCTTGGGTGTTATAATTTTCCTTTTTTTTTTCCCTTAAAATTGGAATTTCAGTGATGGAAATTTAAATATGGGCAATTATTTATCTCAAAATTTCATCTCTGGGAAAGGAAAAAAATTGGACCGACACAAGATTAGTAGGACCCGACCAGAACATGGTGGGAATTCTCTCCGTCGGGTTTGCGGGGTGAGTTCAATGCAACGAACTGTCATAACCTGGGTTAGGGGTGGGCCACGTCGTATTTAGTAATATTTGAAAAGAAAATGGAGATTTTAAAGACAGAAAAAATATAAAAATATAAAAATTATTAAATAGGGTGAGGGCCCCATCATGTCCCGAACCAGGACTTACCCCGTCTTAAGCCGTCTTAAGCAAGGAATGAGGCGAATGAATCCCAACAAATAGCATATCCTATTACCATCTCCATTCCCCTGTCGTAGCGTGAAATAAAGAATTTAAGCGAAAGCTTTAAGAATACGAAGTTTTGGAATTCATCAAATTATGAAAAATTAAACTGACGAATTTTATTAATGTAAGATAATAAAAAATAATGAGATAACCCTTTATGTATAAGGGTTTACAATAAAACATAGTTTAATAAAACTAAAATTAAAAAAGAATTCAAAATAAACTAAATGACAAAAATAGTGCTACAACTTTAAAAAACAGCTTTCGAGTTTTAAACCAACTTGGATGGCCACAACTCATTGTAGGTCATTACGGATGGCAAAAAAACTCATTCAACCCGATACCCGTGGGTCTCCACCCCGAATGGGGTGGGGATTACCCGCCTAACCGAGTAAACGGAGCGGGGATAGGGCGAGAGTCATTACCCCGAAATGGGTATGGGGGCAGGTATGGGAAATATAGTCCCCGCCCAATCATCATTTTTAAAAAGAACATGAGTTATTTTTAACAAATTAGTAAAAAAGTAATAATATTTACTAATTAAAGACATAAAAATAAAAACAAAAAATAAATGGGGCAAGAGACTTGCCCCGCCTTGATCCCCCCCTCCTACTTTAATCGAGTATGAGGATGTGACAAGGTAACAAGAATACCCGACAAGACGGGAGTGGAAACGAGCCACATGTCCCATATCCACCTCGTTGCCATCCCTATAGGTCATGTCATAACTATGAGTTTTACTCGTATCGTCGTCATCTTTTCAAAATGGTATTATGGATCCAAACCAGAATTCGAATGTTCTCTCTTCACTATTACTTTTCCCCCCATTTTGATCCAATTCTTCTTTCATCCATTCAACAATATATTCTACATCATTCCCTTCCACCTCCGAAGAACTCGACCCTGAGTTATAATTTGGATATCAAGGTCCGTCATCTTCATGGGACTCATATAAATCGTCACATTGAACGTTCGAGAAATACCCATAGAAGTTGGTAAATCAATATTTTAGGCATTGTTGTCAATCCACTTAAGCATTTTGAAAGGTCCATACTTTCTTGGTTTCAACCTGTTGTAGGTAGAGATGTCAATGGGTTGAGTCGAGCCGAGCTAGCTCGGCCCTTTAAGCCACGAGCTCGGCTCGTGGCTCGTGAGAAACGAGCTACGTGCTCACGAGCCGAGCAAGCTTATGGCTCGTGAGCTCAGGGAGAGCTCGGCTCTGCCCAAGAGCTCGTGAGCTCACGAGCCGAGCCGCGAGCCACGAGCTTTTTTTCATTTTTTTAAATACTTTTTCACGAGCCCACGAGCTGCTCGCGAGCTCGACTCGGCTAGTCTAGCTCGAGAGCGGCTCGTTGCTTGTATTTTAACGACGCTCGGCTCATTTGACATAACTAGTTGTAGGTACCAATGAAAAATCTTTCATTTCTTAAAAACACCATCACTGAGTTTCCTTCCTGGAATTGTATATCCCGTCTATGTGATCTGTTGCTGCATTATACTTTCCATTAGTCTTCTCCAACTTCTATTTTACTTCATCACGAATTGCTAGCACATCTTCTGACAGATGTTCTACAACAACACTTTTACTATTGCCCATGGGCAACTTCACCAAATCCACAATAGTAAATAGGAAATGGGGACCCACATGTAGCACTATGAACTGTGCTGTTGCATACAAACTCGACCTGAGGTAGTACAATATCCCACTATTTGGAATTATCTCCACAAACACTTCGAACTATATTTTCAAGGGTATAGTTAGTGACTTTGATATGCCCATTAGTCTAGGGATGGACAGTGCTACTTCGATTCCAACTCGTCTCATACAACTTCCACATTGTAATCCAAAAGTGTCCCACAAACTTTGTATCCAGATTTGATGTGATAGATTTTGGAACTCCATGCAATCAAACAACGTCCGTAAAAAACAGTTTGGCAATATTTGATACATCTAAGGTCTTTCGATAAGTTATAAAGTGAGCCATCTTGGAGAACCTGTCACCACCACAAAAATAGAATATATATACCTCGTTGAGTACGAGGTAATCCCAAAACGAAATCCATAGCAAGATCTTGCCATATGCATTGAGGGACGGGAAGTGCATTTACAACCTGGTATTCTACACTTGACATTTTGGTATCTGATAAGTATAAAAACTTTTGACTATAACTCCAACATCTCACTTCGACTGTAGACAATTATGCATTTGTCTTATCACCCCAAGTGTCCACTTAGACTTTCACCATGCAAACCTCGAATCAGCTTTTCACGCAGAGATGAAACAGAAATGCAAAGCTCGTTGCCCTTGATCAAATATCCATCACTAATATAGGAATCTGTCACTGCTTTACGATTTACACATTTGCTCCAAATATCCTTAAAATCAGGATCATCTGCACACAATTCCTTCAGGTACTCAAATCCAACAATTTCTCGTGTCGGTGTGACTAGCAACGAGGCTCTGTGGTTAAGAGCATCGGCAACTCTATTTGAACGTTCAGATTTATGTTTAATCACAAAATAAAATTTCTGAAGGAAAGTAACCCACGAAGCATGCATTATGTTGATATGTTTTTTATTATGAATAAACTTCAGGGCTGGTGATAAGTGAATAACACAAACTCATTTTGTATGAGGTAGTTTTCCCATTGTTTCAAAGCTTTCACAACTGCTTAGAATTCTTTCTCATAAGTACTCCACCTTTACCTAGCATCACTCAACTTTTCTGAATAGAAAGCTACGTGTCACTTCTCCTAGGAAATGATAGCCCCAACACCTACGCCACTAGTATTACACTCTACTTCAAAGATCTTCTAGAAACTTGGCAAGGCTAATACTGGAGTTGTACACAACTTTTCCTTGATGAAGGCGAAACTCTTATTTTGCTCCTCTCCCCAACTATATCTCCCATTCTTCAAACATTCTGCGAGTGGTGTCACAATAGTGCTAAAATTCCTGATAAATCACCCATAGAAATTTGTCAAACCATGTAAACTCCTTACTTCAGAAACTGATTTTGGTGTTGGTCAATCTCGGATTGATTTTGTCTTCTCTTCATTCACCTGGAGACCTTCTTCATCAACCACAAAGCCTAGGAACAACACTCCATGTATACGTAAAGTGCACTTCTTCATGTTGATATACAACTGTTTATCCTTCAAAACATCTTGAACTTGCCTTAATTGAAGCAAATGATCTTATCTGGACGTGCTGTAAATAAGTATGTCATCAAAATAAACCACAACAAAAGACGCAATGAAAGAACGAAAAATGTGGTTCATCAATCTCATGAAGGTACTCGGGGCGTTTGAAAGTTCGAATGGCATCACCAACCTTTTGTAAAGTCCATCCTTACTCTTGAAGGCATTTTTCCATTCATCCCCAGGTTTGATATAGATATGGTGTTAGCCACTGCTAAGGCCTATTTTTGTAAAGACCTCAGAATCTCTACGTGTATCTAACATGTCGTCCGACCGTAGAATATGAAACTTGTACTTCGTTGTTTTATTGTTATGGCACGACTGTCAACATACATAAGCTACTTTTGATCCTTCTTTAGCACTAATAGGATATGTACTGCACACGGACTCATACTTTCTCTTATGAGTGCTTTCCTTAACAGCCCTTCAATTTGCTAATTCAGAATCTCATTTTCCTTCGGAATTATTCCATAATGAGGCAAATTTGGAAGGCTAGTATCAATATGGTGCTGAATATTCGTCTAGGTGGTAACTCATTCAGCAATTCAAATTATTTTAATATTTTTTACATTCGAGGTGGAACACTCTCTTTTTCATTATTTGCAGTAAAAAACCCTTTAACCACAACTGGATAAAAGCAATTAGACTCCCTTACAGAATCTACAATCTCCTTCTCATTAATTGTAAAGGTAAGGAAAATTCCTATTTGTTGTTGGGTTGACTTATCCGATTGTTTGAGAGGAACCATATAGATCTTATGACTGTCCCAAGAAAAAAATATCACATTATCACATCCTTTGAGAGTTAAATCCACATCAAACTGTCATGGATGACCCAGTAGGATAAGGCAAGCATCCATGTCTATGACATCACACATAATCCCATCCTTGTAACGCTTACTAATGGAACAAGTCCTTTGCAAGTTTCATCAACCTGAACAAAAGGATGTTTCTTCACCCTACCAAGGGAACATGTGTAACTTCAACAAATTCACCAAATTTTTCGTTACAAAATTCTCACAGCTCCCCTTGTCCACAATCACTTCACACACCTTAGCTTTGATAGAACAAAGAGATCGAAAAATGCAATGACACTGCCCCTCCTCATTTGGAGATAAAAGGATCCGTCGTAATACCAAAGTAAGCATATGGAGTTTCATTCTGATGTGTGCTTCAGGTTTGACATCTGTTTCCAAACTGAATACTATTGTCAACATTGCTACTGTTAGAGTTGGTTAGGGTTTGTAGTGAGGCCTTCCTTTTGTCCAAAGGAATCGACGATGATATTTCACAAGTGGGGAACTCTCCTATAAGTGGTCGCCTTCTTACCTGATTCCATTATCTCAGTCTTCGTCGCCTGTTAATGGCCTCTTGCAACATCCAAGTACTTTGCAACCCAATTCTATCTTGAATAGACACCTTCAAACTAGTGGTATACTTGGCTACACTCTGATTTTTGGATTCTGATAGATAGCTCCACTCTGCCAACCGCATAAATTCATTGGTATAGTCCGATACTATGTGACTTCCATGCATGCATCTTAGGTACATACGATACAAAATATGTTCGTAATCTGTAGGTAGAAACCAAGCCCTCATACACTGCTTTATCTTTCTCCAAGTCTGAATTCGACTATTTACCTGAATATTTTGTAATTGATCCCACCATACTGCCACTGTCTATTTCAAATGGAACGCTACCATCTTAATCATCTTGTCATCCGACATATCCATAATTTTGAAAAACCATTCGATCTCTATCAACCAATCCAAAAAGTCTTCGATCTTTAGGTTACCAAAGAACGGGAAAATATCTGCTTTAATCCGATATTCATCAAAGGTATTTCAATTTTGATGATTAGGCACCTGTGCTTTGAACTCCTCCTTTGACTTCTATTTGCTTTCTTATATAGCACATCTTATATTATTTCTTCCTCGAACTACAGGCTTAACAATTTGTTCATTATTGTTTGTTTGCTGTTTATTCTGCCCATTGTTTCCAACGGTCCACGTAAACAGCTGATGAATCTCTTTGATATGAGTAGTAAGATTGTCAAATCATCGATTTGTTGCGTCCAAATCTGCCCTAATAATTGGTACATCACTTATACTTATGAATCAAAGATATAAAGAAGGGAAAGCTGACTCCGATACCATTTGTCGCAGCGCGAAACAAGGAATTCAAACGAAACCCTTAAGAACACAAATTTTGAAATCCACCAAATTATGAAAAACTAAACTCAAGAATTTTATTAATGTAAAATGATAAAAAAAAAATGAAATAATCCTTTATTTATAAGGACTTACATGAAAACATAATTTAATTGGACTAAAATTGAAAAAGAATTCGAAATAAACAATAGGGGCTTGCCCAGCCCCACTTCAATAGCGGTGCCCCTGTTGTTAGCCCTGGCTTTGAGCCGGGCCAAGAAGCATTTCCCTATTACATATATGCGAACTCGTAAAGCTTCTAAAATCTAGATAATTATTGATGTGAGTCCCAAGATATCCAATTTTGGCAGAGCATGCGTAAGCAAAGCTGTATTTCTCCCATTCTTTTTTATATTACCCTATTTTTAAAATTTTCAATTTTCTATTAAACCTTTGTTTTGACTTTTGATCCTTATTTTTTAAAATTCAATTTTTAAACTTATTTTTAATCACACAATTCTTGAAATTCACGAATTTTATCAAAATTTCAACAACATTTTGTTGACCCCAAAAAATGGACCATTGACGGGGCCAACAGATAAGTAGAAACTAGCGTCCTCGTAAGCCGAATCACAATGTATTATTCAAATCAACTCACCAATTTTGCAGATAAATTAATGAAGGGGATGATTCCAAGTGTTAATCGAGTTTCAATGTCCTTATTTCGTTAATAAAAAGGGGGTCGGTTTAAGGAGTGAGTATTAATTAACGAGAGAGAGAAGGTTTTCTTTGAATGTGTAAACTTGAATTACCTTTGAATGGTGTTAAGTGTGGCTTTTTATACTTAAAGTAAGGTAAACAAGGGTCCGAGCCACTCGCATTGACAGAATCAAGGGCGTGCGGCCCTCTACTACAAAGGGAATCAGTTCGCTTTGTTCCCTGGGAGAGGGTTCGTCCCATTATACAATAGGGTCGCCCATATTGGTTCGTGAGGTGTCAGCCTATCCGTCAACGACGTGGACATTTTTACTTACGATTATTTATATGAGTAACATGTTTAACAATCTTTTCCAAAATATTCTAAGAATCTAATTTTTATGCGAACAAAACAGAGAATAAGGTATTTATCAGATTTCCCCATTTTTAAGCTTAACAAACAGGCCCACATAATTCTTCTGTCTGGAACCTTACTGTACAATCAAACCAATTGGCCCACATTGCTCATTTTGGACCACTGTTAAATGTATTGTTATCAATGTTATGTGTTCTAATACTAATTTACTTTGAAAAAGATTAGAGAATTTTTTAAATGAATGATTTTTGCAGAATTTAATGAACTTTTATTACATTTTTACAAGTGTTTGAAAAATAAATGAAAGTCTTTCATAAACTTCAGATTTTTAGTAAACTTTGATAAAATAAAATAAAATATGAAATATATGGTTAAAAGTTGCGAACCTATGAAATGTATAGTCAAAATTAGTTATTGACTTATTTGAATTTTAATTTCTATCAAACAATGACTAAATTATTTATTATGCACTGCAATGTAATAACATTCTAAATTGCTACTTGCTTGACCAAATGATTTAGAACACATAGTAACAAAATTATGCCCTTATTTGATGGTCATTATAAGGAGAAATTGGAGAAAATGATGTTTTGAATAGTGATTTTTGAAAAATGTATTGTTAAAAAGTAGGAAGCAAAATTTTGATTCAAGTACAAAATATTTTATTTTGTTAATGTGTTGTCAAAAATAATTATAAGAAATAATTTTTTTTTTCTTTGAAGAGAGTCAAACAGGGGCAATATTTCTTTCTATATATAAAAAGTGGCTATAAAACAGAATTTCTTGGTTTAATGGAAAAACTAACGGAATTTCTTGTTTTAACGGAAAACAAGAACCTTAANATAAGAAATAATTTTTTTTTTCTTTGAAGAGAGTCAAACAGGGGCAATATTTCTTTCTATATATAAAAAGTGGCTATAAAACAGAATTTCTTGGTTTAATGGAAAAACTAACGGAATTTCTTGTTTTAACGGAAAACAAGAACCTTAAGGTCCGACTTGAATTTATTTAAAATCTTAGGGGCTAAAACTTAAAATTTAATACTAATCCTTAAATTGCAGCCAATGACCTTAACATATCAAATTTATACAAAAAGTCTCGCCTCCTCAACTCCCAAAAACCAAAAAAATCCTTTAATCTTCCATGATCCGACTCATGTCATGTTTAATAACTGAATCACTTTGTGTATCACACTGGGACAATAATAGTATATTGTTCCGAAATAAACAAAAGGGTCATCAATCGAGAAAGTGTAGGTTTGAGATCGGACGGTGTGCGTGAAGATGGAATGAAACGGCGGCGTTTTCTCCAAACATATTTCGGCGATCGATCCGAGTTTCTCATCCTTCGAATTGAACTCAGCTAACACCGTGGTGCCCTGGCAATGCACACATAATGAACCAGATCCGGTGCCGAAACCATCATTCAAATCCGACCCGACCCGTGTTGTTCATAAAAAACCCACCCTCGTACGTTTCTTATTTTAACAGATTCTGCTACAATTAAAGACAAAATTTATATGCCCAGAATCCTTGAATGGGGAAATGTGAAAAGGGC
>CAIGRS010129092.1:0-11595 GCA_903798395.1 Fraxinus floribunda
GTATTTCTTGTATTTTTTTTAATTGATTTTGCATTCCTATTATAGTATTTAATTGTTTGGCCATCAATTAAATAGTTAGTCACTTGTTGTAGTGTAGAAATACTCACAATAAATTTAGAACGGTAAAATCGACACATGTGCAATAGGTATTAAGAATAATATCTATGACTTGTACAATCTTGTAGATAACTTAAACTAAATGTATGATTTTCATATGAATTCAGACTAGGAATAGGATTATGTCAAGTTAATCATAGGTTGGTATATTTTAGAAAAGAGCATTTAACATATTAGCTTTATCGGTTGTCAAAAATTTATGAAATTAAGTAGATTATTAATTGATAATTGAAATAGATGGAAATAGGAGGATTAATGAATTAATACATCACATCCGATAAAACCGCAATTTACTTGTTTTATTAGTATAGATTAAAAGTAGTATAAATAACCACAAAATCACTATTTTACTGTCACTTCCTCGAATTTAATACTAACTATTGAACTACATTTTAAGCCTTATTCCTCGTGAGAACGATAAACTTGAAATTTACTATTTTTATTACTTGTACAATGATCTCGTACGCTTGTTAATTTCAACTGAACAACTTGTTGGAGCCATTGTAGGGGAATAACGGATTTAATTTTAGTTTAGTAGTTTATATTGAGTTCAATTTTTTTTATTATTATTGCTTTTATTCCTTTTTAAGATTAAATTGACATACCTAATATTTTCGTGTTTTACTATTAGCAGGCCTCTATCAGTTTATGCAAGTTCCTGACACGGTCGAGATCCTCCCTATAGATCCCGAGATTGAAATGACCTTCAAGCAATGCAGAGGAGAAAAGAAAAGAGCTAGGGTAATGGCTTGGAATCAAAATCAAATTCAAGATGCACCACAGGAAGCAGCACTTCCAGTTCAGCAACCACCTCCTATTATGCTAGTATTAGTAGGAGATTATGTTAATCCAATACCAGCTCCAATTCAACTTTCGATCATCTACCTGCCCTTCGGACAAACTAACTTCCACATCCAGCCAGATATCATAAACCTCTTTCTGAATCATCATGACATCAAGTTCTCCGGAAAGGCCACAAAGAATCCCCATGAACACATACAAGCCTTTAACACGTTGTATGAAGTGATTAACCATGAGAGAATGTCACAAAATGCATTTCGAATGCATCTCGAATGCATCTATTCCCCCACACTCTGAAAAAGGCCGCAAAAGCATGGATGTTTTCTCAACCTCCTGAGAACATACAGTCATAGAACGACATGATTCAGAAATTCACCATGAAATTCTTCTCGTCAACTCGAGTTCATCAAATCTAGAATGAGATATATACATTTAAATAGAAGGACCTCGAGAGCTATCCAGAAGCACGGAACGGTATAAGAGTTTATACAACAAGTGTCCCAATCTAAACATTCCTCAGCAAGCTCAAGTGTATCTCTCCCACTACTGTATACATGAGGAGTTCAAAAACGTGGTAGATACTTTAGCGGGAGGATTGATAATGACTATGAACGTAGGCAATGCTTATGAGTTGTATGAGAGAATAGCAAAAAAATCAATCGATGTAGCCGAGCGATAAAGAAGTCAAGAGGAAATCAATTGGTATATATAATGTGGATGCAGTGACAACGTTAGCAGTACCAATGGAGGCAATAATGAGAAAGCTTGACATGTTGATCCTTTATGTAAATATGGTACAAACTCCAAGTCCAGTGTGAGCATGTTGGGAGCAGATCACATTCCTGCAAGTAGCCATTTAGCTTCTACTCACTTGGGTCAACCAGGTTAGTTATGCACAAAACTTCCAAATACGACAGAAATATCCCAAGAATTACCATCCGACTGGAACAGCAACCAAACTCGTCATGGGCTAATAATTAAAATCAAAATTATAAGAATAGACCATTGGGAAGCAACATCAGCAAGAGCGAAAGCCATCACTGGAAGATTTGTTTTCTCAACAAACTACAAAGATTGAGACCAATTTTCAGAATCAGCAGGCTTTTATCAAGAATTTGGAACAGCGGGTGAGACAGATATTAGCTGCAATAGCCAACAGACCATATGGTACCTTTTAAATAACCCAAAAATAACTAACTAAGAAGGGTGGATTGATTTTTAAAACTTTTTTTGAAAAATTAATCTAAAGTCAAGCAAATAAAGACTAAATAGATTAATTCAAAGAATAAACACAAATATAAAATGATAAGTAAAAGGGAAGAAATGATGCAAATGATAAAATTGTGGATGTTTGATCCAAAGCAATGATCTAAGTCATCCGTTACCAAGTTCATCGGCACGAGCAAAGTCTTTTCACTATATCGATTGACTTATGGTGCAATCTAACCATTTACAACGCTTTCGATGACTTACAAACAAGGAGTACCGATCGTTAGACAATATTGAGCTTTACAGGACATCAATATGACCCACTCAGTAACTTACAATAAGGAGGGCACATCCTCATACTATTAAGCTTTCACGGGACCTCAATAGGACCTACAAATTTAGAGTAAATGATTTTATGAAAATATTTTCTTAATAAATGATACAAATGAATTGAGTACTAAAAGAGGATAACACTTCAATGAATAGTAATAAATGATAACTCAAGTGTTAGATGAAAAACTTTGATGTATATGATAATTAAAAATTTGATTCAAACAATCAAAGTTTTTCGATGAGAAGATGAAGAAGAAATAAATGCAACGTAAGTTTAAAAATCTTCTTAAAATATATATCTATTTTAATGATGATTGTAATAAATTAATTATCAAGAAATAGATGAGAAACTTTGATGGATGTGAAGTTTTTACAAGTTTGATTCAATCAATCAAAATTTTCAATATGAAAAAGTAGAAGAAATATATGCAATGTAAGTTCAAAGATATTCTTCAAAATATGCATTTCTTTTATGAGTAATAGAAATAAGTTAGGTAAAAAAAAAGAGATGAAAAACTTTGATAAAGATGATGATTAAAGAGTTTGAATCAATCAAAGTTTTTGATATGAAAAAATAAATAAAATGAATGCAAATGTAAACTTAAAGAAAACTTTCAAAAGATATATTAATTTGATGCTCTTGAAAAATACTGTAGTGAATGCAAGAAGTAGAAGTATTTATAGAATTCAAAACATCAAAAAATCTGTAAGTTCAAATGACTCGTCCGATTGATCGCCTTTTATCCGAATGACCAATATAGTTGTTTGTACAGTAAAAATCAGATATCAGAACGGTCAAATTTTGGACTGTTGATAAATTTTGATCGAACGCTTTTTTAACTGGTCCATCCGGTCGACCTCCTTTTCTGGCCGGTCAATCGCTCAACAGTTTCAATCTTTTTACGTTTTGGCCACATTTGTTCCTATTTGAAGGTTTTGAAATGCATGGACTTTTAAAAAGTGTTTTTATCTAACTTTTCAAGATAAAAAGAAGTTTTTCAAGTCCAAATATCATTTTTAGAAGTCATTTTTATATTTGATTAAAATATTTGCATTAGAATGACTTTTAATGCATAAAATTGTTTTCAATTCATAGAAGGATTTTGAGTTTAAACATTCATTATCAAATGTCAAAGTGCCAGTACTTTTACACTTTATCTAAGAAATCAAGCCATTGATCTTTCTTTAGATATTAGCTCTTAAGTTCTCGAATGAGTGACTTCAATCTTAATCTCCTTCATGAGTCTGATTTGTGATGATAGCTTTTGATCTTTTGACGACCATTAATCAATTTTTTGTAGTATGCTTTGAAAAACTATAATCACTTAAATTCAACTTGTTAGTAAATAAGATTAACTTGTTTGTAATAATCAAAACTTTAAGGTCTTAATCAACCATAGGCCAACACTTGCCTAACGACACAGAGAAAAATCAACGGGAGTAGGTACTAGCAATTGAGGCAGTGAGTTCTGAATCAAAAGAGTCACCATCATTCATCCCCATCACTCAGATCAGGCCATCACCGCTAGAAGTATGGTTCAGCTACCTGAAATTACTGCAAGAAAGAACAAGATTGAGGTACTTAGATATCTACAAAGTGCAAGGAACAAGTAGAGTATTCTAAAAAATCAAAAGAGAATGATCCGCATAGTCCACAGGTTGAAGTAACAGTTCTTATCAAAGTACTTGCACTCCCAATTCTATTTCCTAGAAGGTTGAAAAATACCAAGTTGGAGAAGCAGTTCACAAAGTTCCTAGAAGTCCTCAAAAAGCTAAATGTAAATGTCCATTTCGTTGACGCAATCCTTCAAATTCCAAACTACTCCAAGTTTGTGAAAGAAAGCGTGATCATTCAACGCATGATCCCTTCCAAACTTAAAGGTCCAGGGAGTTTCACTCTACCTTGTTCCATAGGAAATTTACATGATATAAATTGTTTAATTGATTCAGGAGTGAGTATTAATTTAACCCCCTTGCCTCTTTACAAGGAACTGGGATGAGGAGATCCTAAGGCCACATGTATTATCCTTCAGTGACGGATCGATCACTGAAACAACCTTATGGAATATTCAAAGACATCTTATCAAGGCGGAGGAATTCATTTTCCAATTGACTTCATTATCATGGACGAGGAGGAGGCATATTAGATGCCAATAATCTTGGAAAAGCCATTCTTGTCTACAAGCCAAGCCTTGCTAGATTTTGATATTAATGAGAGTCCTGAGATATGAGGATAAGTAACGGAGCTTCACCATTGAGAATCCAATCAAGCAACCCTCCTACTTTGAGGATTGCCAATGAGTGGATCATTGGGATAGCTACAAAGGCAGGCCAGATGCAGAAAAATTATTGGTAGAGACAACAATGAAAACATGATTGTTTGGAGACTTAAGGATGAGTCGAGGAAGTACAATGACTACATCAAGTGTAGGGTTGAGAACTCTGTTTTCAAGCCACCATGAAGAGCGTAGAAACAACACGAACCAAGCTAAGGACTTTAAAAAAATGTTTATTGGGAGGCAACTCAATCTTTCTTTCGTTTTATTTATTATGCTTTCTAATCATAAGATAATTTAAATTATTTATTAGTTTTAGTTAGGGAATCATCATCCTCCCGTTTCCCGTAGACATTTGTTAGTTTACTAGATGTTTGAGCTAAGTAATACTTGTTCTAGATTTTAGATCCTTAATATTTTATCTAACCATATTGTCCAGGACATAACGTCCGGAACACGTAAATTAGCATTGACCAAGGAGACAGTGTGAGCAATAGGAAAAGTAGCCACTGATAATCACGCCATATTAGGGGAATATTTTCTTCATTTTCTTCCCCATCCCTTTATATGAGGATTTAGGATTTAAGGTATTGAGGACAGTGTCTAGTCTATATTTGGGGGTGAAAAACATGAATTTTTTTTATTTTTTTTTTTTAGTCTTTGCTTTTATTGTTTTAAGATATATAGGAAAAACGAAAATAAAAATTGAAAAATTTGAAAGCTTCCAAAAATTATTTCTTTTTATGTGGTTGGGTGAGTTAGTTGGCCTAGCTAGCAATAAGGAATATATTGAAGTATGAATTGATCTATGAATGGTGAATAAGTTGCATGCTTAGTTCATTTTTGTTTTTCATATGAAGTTTGATATATATTGAGCACATGAATTAATTTAAACATTTTCTAGAAATGAGTTGATTTCATAATTTGATAGGCTACAAAAGGCAGGCCGATGCAGGAGAAATTATGAGTAGGGATACTAATGAAAACGTTATTGTTTGAAAACTCAAGGATGAGTCGATGAAGTACAATGATTGCATCAAGTGTAGGATTGAGAACTCTACTTTCAAGCTACTATGAAGTGCCTAGAAACAACACGAGTCAAACTAAGGACTTTAAAAAAATATGCTATTGGAAGGCAACTCAATCTTTCTTTCCTTTTATTTATTATGTTTTCTAGTCATATGATAATTTAGATAATTTATTAGTTTTAGTTAGGGAATCATCCTCCTCCCGTTTTCCCTTAGGTCTTTTAGACATTTGTTGGTCTACTAGATATTTGAGTTAAGTAACACTTGTTCTAGATTTTGGATCCTTAATGTTTTATCTAACCGTATAGTGTAGGAGCATGACGTTGCGGAACACATAAATCAGCATTGACCAAGGAGACAATGTGAGCATTAGGAAAAGCTAGCCATTGAATATCATGCCATATCATAGGAATATTTTCTTCATCACCCCTTTATATGGGAATTTAGGATATAAGACATTGATGATAATATCTAGTTTAAATTTATTTTGGGGGGGGGGGGGAGGGAACACGAGTTTTTGTGTGTGTGTGCTTTTATTGTTTTAAGATATATAGAAAATACAAAAAAATGAAAAATTTGAAAGCTTCCAAAAATATTTTCTATTTGTGTGCTAGCGTGAGTTAGTTAGACTGACTAGCAATGAGGAATATATTGAATTATGAGTTGATCTATGATTGGTGAATATATTGCATATTTAGTTATTTTTTGCTTTTTCTTATGAAGTTTGATATATATTGAGCATATGAATTAAGATTAGTATTGTGTAGAAATGAGTTGATTTCATAATTGGATAAGTTAAAATGGTGGACCATAGATGCTAAACCCAAAAGCACTATATTTTATATATTCTTAGACCAAATTCAGAATAGTTAGGGGATTTCAATGTAGTAAGAAGATGTTGAGATAAATGTAATATGTGAAATTAAAAATCTTGTGTAGACTGTTTAAGGTCATGGATGAAAATGGTTAAAAGTCTTAAGTTAGAGATCAATTTACTTGGATAGATGTTTAATGAGAGACATTTCACTAATCAAGGGACACATTTTATTTGAAAATTTCTCTTTGTAACTTTTATAACTCGAAGGCATGTAATGGTGTTATTAAAATCTATTGTCCTAAAAGGCAACTGATTTGAGAGTTATCGACCTAAAACTTGTTACATGGGTCATTTAGAAATGTTAATGAAGATAATGCCGTAAATAAAAAAAAAGTGTTGAAAAAAAAATTGAGAAAAAATATAGAAAATCAGAAAAATAGGTGCATGAAATAGAAGGAGCACCAATTGCCTTAATTGCATCCCAAACACTTGTTTAAGAAAACTTGACTTTTGATTAGAGATTATTAGGTTAGTTAAGTCCTAGATTTTGAAACAATCAAAGTTAAAGGAGAATCCTTATTTATTGACATGTTGAACTGTAATTGGTGAGATTTACCTAAAATAAAGAGGTGTGGATAATAAAAATTGAACATTAGATCACACACTCGAAAAGAACGAAAAGAACAAATTTAGAGTTGCGTAAATCTCACGTGTGAAGAGAAGAACAATTTTTACTATTAAGGGTCGGGAATAGAACAACTTGTGAATTCATGATGCTATGCTTAATTTGTCACACATACACGTTGATTTTGCATTGAAAAAGTAGACTTTAAGTACTGTATAGTTATCTTGAAGTTGTGCTTAGACTTAACGTCATAATTTCAATTCTGAGATAAAATACTACGTTAGCTAGTTAAATATTTTTGTATGCTTATGTGTTTGTTTTAAGTTAGGTTATGATTTTGTTTGATAATAAACAAATGTTCAAATTTGGGGGTTTGATAAATGTATTGTATACACTTATTCGAAACTTTAAATAATGACATTTTGTAATTCTTTTGATGAAATATAGTCTAATTTGTGTTATATTATGTTTATTAGGTAAAACTCATGATTTGATGAAGAATTGAAGAAAACAAGCTAAAGATAAAGAAGAATGGCGAAATTAAAACTATGGGGACTCAATTGCAACATTCTAGTACTCGCGTTGGGGCATTAAATGAAGAGTGAAAATGCTACAAACTCAAGCGCAGGCAATTGGAAGCCAAAGGGACGAAATCACAAATAAAAATGATATAAAAAATGCATTGCAAAAAGTTCAAGGATCAATTTGCACTATTCGCTCCAAAATGAGAAGCTATGTATAGGCCTGCAGGCCATGCATATGCGAGATCCTATTACAGGTCAACTGAAGCTAAAATCATTCTACTGTGCGTACACTTAAATTATACCATGTGTACGCACTAGGGCTGTCCGTAGGCCGGTTCGGTTCGGTTCAGTTCTGCTCGATTCCAAAATTTTCGAGTATTTAATAAATGGACCCGTCGGGTCCAAATATAATTATGGAACCGTTCGAGTTCGGTTCGGTTCCGTACCATAATTAAAATTTTTAACATTTACAGCAACACTACAAAATATAACTAATGACATTTCATTCGTAACTTTTACAAATTAACGTAGCTCAATTCAAAAATATATAAATAACTAGCTGTCGAATAACATTAATCAATGCATACAAATACCAAAAAGTAGATATTAATTCTATGTATTTGGGGGTTTTTATTGAGCTTTTTGGGTTGGGGCTTTTTTGTTAGTGCTACATAATATTTTCGGCCCAATAAAGTGGATTGATTTTTATTTTTTTATTTGTGGCCCCTAAAAAATTGAGACTCAAGACTTAAAATTATGAAATGATCTAATTAATTTAATTTATTTGATAATTTATTTAAAAAAACAAAATATTTAAATAATTAAATTAAAAAAAATAAAAAAATTATTTTGTTTCAGTTCTTGGTCTAGACTCGAGACCCGATCCAAACCCATCGGTTCTCGATTCGGGTACCCGTTCGAGTATTTAACTTATGAAAAACCGCTCGATTCAGTTCGGAACTTTTGGACACCCCTAGTACGCATAGCGTTCTAGCTAGGAGAAAGATTTCTTTCCTTTTTGTGTTTCGGCAAATTTTTGTATGATATCTTCGAATTCTTTATAACCTAGAATCCTTCCAAAACGTGGGGAGACCTCACTAGACTTAAAATTTATATATATCTAAACATTTTTGGAAATGAAGAATGGAGCCAATTCATCAATCAAAGGTGGATTTCACAATATTATGGAAGATTTCTCTTCCATTGTCAAGATGTCATTCAAGAAAGTAGATTTCTCCACTTTCGCCCATTCTTTCTTGATCTAGGTGATGTTATTCCATATTTCTTGTGTGATTCATTATTTGGGATGATTAACTAAGTTTTTCTATTGTATTGGATGATTAAGGAGCCCTATTTTTTTATTTCAATTTAATTAACTAAGTTTTTCTATTGCATTGGATGATTGAGGAGCCTATTTTTTTTTATTTCAATTTAAGACGTTAATTTAGATATTTCTAGTATATATTTTTTTGATTGATTTTGCATTCTCATTGCACTATTTAGTTGTTTGGCTAGCAATTGAATATTTAGCTACTTATTGTAGTATATGAGTTCTCACAATAAGTTTAGAACACGATAAAATCAGGCAATAGATATTAGGAATAATATCTATGACATGGACAATCATGTAGATAATCTAAACTAAATGCATTATTTTCATATGAATTCGAATTAGAAATATGATCGGGTCATGTTAATCACGAGTTGGTGTATCTTGAAAAGAGCATTTAACATATTAATGTTATCAGTTGTCAAAAACGCATGAAATTAACTAGATTATTAATTGATAATTGAAATAGATGGATATATGGGGAATCACGAATTCAATACAAGCATTCCATTTGAAAAAAAATCACAATACACTTGCTTTATTAGTATAGATTAGAAGTAGTATAAACAACTACAAAATCACCATTTTGCTGTTACTACTCACTCGAATTTAATATTAACTATTGAACCACATTTTAAAGTTAATTCCTCATGGGAACGATAAATTTGAAACTCGCTATTTTTATTACTGATAGAACGATCTCGTACGTTTGAGGATTTCAGCTGAACAGTGATGAATTTAACTAATATAATTAGCCCAAGTTTGACTTTCTAAATTCTTTTTTCTATATACTCATTTTCAACCACATATTCATACAATAAAATATTCTACACGCACGTAAATCCAAAAAAATTTTCTATTTTTTAACCACACATTTTTCAAAATCTCATTATTCAAAACTTTATTTTTGTCAATTAATGGCCATCAAACATGGGCTAAATTAAACTCATTATTTTTCATATTCATTTTCAATTACGCATTTACACAATAAGATATTATATACTTAAACACAACTTTTCCGTACTTTTTAATCACATATTTTTCAAAAAAAAAAAAAAATTATTGTTTATAACATCATTTTCCCCCCAATTTCTCTTTATAATGAACATCAAACAGAGGCTTAATCTTGACCTCTCTCTCCAAACTAAAATGTGGATCTTAACTAACATTCAATGTCAGATCAAAGTCTTAGCAACTGCCAAAGATCTCCTCACATGGACACTTCTTAGTTTAATGTTCACGTTCTCACATCATCAAAATATTAAAGTATTTGGTCTAAAAGTTTATACTGATAGAAAGAATATTTATTTAAATTTAATATTCAATACACTTTTAGCTTGACTCACTTATTTTGAGAATGAGAATGAGAATGAGAAATTAATGGGTGTCAAACGGGGGCTTAAAGTATCCAGTGAAAGAATAAAGAGGCTGAAAGTTAAAAAGCCTAATCCGAGCAAGAACATAAAATGTGGCAATAATTTTGACAATTATTCATCTCATCACAAGAAATATGAAGCTGGAACAGAATCTATAGTCTAGGGTATCGAAAGAAAAATAAAACTAGAAAAAAGATTCGAAAATCAACCAGATTTTTCAAAAATGAAAATAAATCTTGCAATAAAGTGAGACAAATTGACAATCACTCAAAACTTAGAATCTATTTTAGCCCCTGTTTGGTAGGGATTAAAACACGATGGCATTTTACCAGTCTAGACGGTCTGAAAGGAACGAATGAATAAAGAGAAGTTAAAATCGTATTGTCTAGTATTAATGTACCAAAACAATGCCCCTAAAGAAAGCCAACTCAACATCTAAGAATTGTATAATGCTAATCTTGAGATTGACAAGGCTAGTTCCACTAAACAGAGAAAAGAACGTGAACTAGTTTAAAAATCATTGGCAACAACAGCAATGAAGCAAGAACAAGATTATATAAAGAAAATGCTTTAACTGAACGTACATAATGTTTTGTTGTGACTCAAATTCCATGTGACTTGTATATTTATTCATAGAAAAAGTCGAGATAATTTTGGTTTGGAAGGACGGGTTGATAAGGGATCAAATTTTATCATAGATTGAGAGTTTGATTATGGAAATGACTTTGGAATGATAAGGAAGTCCTTTGGAAATATTGGGTCCGAGACACGATACCTAGGCACTGACAGCGCAAAAGGGAGCAACGGTAAGGGTGTCGGGGTGCCAAGGACCGTAACTCCAACAGTAGACGCCAGCCCCTGGGTAGCCAGGTGGGTAGCTCTACAGCGCCACTTGGATGGAAGAAAGACTCCTAGTTGTTTTCTACCATTTTTTTATTTTTTTGTGATCTACTTCGTCCAGAACTCTAAAATTGGGCTCATATATATACTCCACAAAGTGTAGGCTCTTCATAGGCTAAAGTAACAATAAGATCATTGTTATATACATTAGAAACTTGAGAGGATTGTTTAAATTTAGATTGAGAGTATCAAGTCTTATAAAATAATTTTAGTTTCTTGATATATTGAAATTCTCATCTTCTACACATGGATCTCGTGA
>CAIGRS010129133.1:0-11711 GCA_903798395.1 Fraxinus floribunda
TTTATTCAATTTAATCCTTATTTGACTTTGACCATAAATGGGATGAGGTGTAACAGAAGGGGTAAGGTTACATATTTATAGAGGGTGGCGATGAAGTCCTAGAAGGTTTGAACTTTCTATAGTTGGTTATGGGTGTTTGAGTTATGTCATGATTGTACAATCTAGAGAAAGAACTTGTGTTAAACTAGGAGTTTACAGTTGTCATATGCGAAAGTCAGTGGGATAAGTGGGTAGGGGTATGTGGATCACTCCATACCCGAGCCCGACCTTGAACTGTACTGGCCCTTCGAATTGGGCCAATTGTGGGGGCCCAAGGTCGGGCCCATAATAGGTCGAGATCGGGTGTGTGGGTTATCACTCCTAAAAATCACTATTCAAAACTCTATATTCTCCAAGTAATGATTGTCAAATATGGGCTAATTAAAATGTACAATTAAATAAGTCACTTAATTCTACCCTTAATTGAGTTTATTACTTAGTCGCACCTAGACTTATAATGTTGTAGAATCGATAGTTCTATCAAATGACTAATCTCATCAACCAACTATTTTTATAAATAGTTAGCATAGTGGTCGTTGCGTGGACCATAAATTTACACCCAAGTTCAATTGATATTTGACCATGTATTTTTAATCTTATACTTACTCTTAATCGAATAGGCGTCTTGATGCCTTTCAAACCGCCAATTCCTTTCACAATGAGCTACTCCATCAATAGTTGATTAAAGTCTTACCCATAACTAGAAGCAAGGATATAAAAATACAATATTGAATACTAATATGTGCATACAATATAGCATGAAAATGAAAAGGTAAAATATTAACAATTTTATCATGTAGTGTGAACTATCGAATTTCAAATTTTAACTGCTAGAAAGAAACCTTATACATTCATTTAATAAATCTTGTCTCCTATGCCTCTTGCGTCTAAGTTGAGTTTATTAACTTTTTTCCTTCAAAATCTTTTTTAAGTGTATAATTATCAATAAATTTGTGGTGGCGATTTAAATCATAACAC
This sequence comes from Fraxinus floribunda, assembly GCA_903798395.1. Taxonomy (NCBI): domain Eukaryota; kingdom Viridiplantae; phylum Streptophyta; class Magnoliopsida; order Lamiales; family Oleaceae; genus Fraxinus; species Fraxinus floribunda. Next base: position 1,018 of record CAIGRS010129133.1, read on the forward strand.
AATTTTTTTTTTACTCTTACAACATGCTAGTTATCTCTTTAAAAGCTTAAATAGTTGAAAAAAAGATATGTATTTATATAAATCTTATTCTTAACATATAACAAAAAAAAAAACAAAAATACCAGATAATGGAAGTTTGAAATAGTTCTAGAGAGAGAAAGAAGTGTTGAAAATGTAAACGTATTTTGCTCCAAGACAGCCCACCGAATTCAGTTTTGAAGAAATTAACTTGTCCTTGTCCTGGTAGTTTTTACTAACAAATTGCTTCTGTAAAACCACGAATCAAAAATTTCAAAATAATTAATTAACTACATAAACAAACAAGACTTTCTCTATCTAATTATGTCTTATCATCAGACATCATCTAACTGGGAAGTCCACATTTAACCTAAATTATGCTCCTGTGCCTCGTTCCATATGATGTTGAAACCTACAAATATTTTAATATTTACATATAATATTCAGTATAATCTGAGTTTATTAATCAATTTGGTAAATTTCAGGTGCCAACAAAAGTTATTATTACCGGTTTTATTATACAGGATTAGCTAGCATATCATTTTCTTCTACTTGTCACTGGAAAAACATCTTGTATTTTTTCAAAAAAACTAAATTATTAACATAAAAGGCATTTGTAACGGAAAAATAAATTATGTTCGTCAGTTTTTTTTTTTTTATTTCTAATAATAAGAGAGTAAATATAATGGATTGAAAAGTTGACAAATGAACGAATATATTTATGCCTATGCATGGGAGCAATTTTTCTAAGATATATCGAGTAGTAGTTATTAACAAACTAATCATAACAGCTTAACAAAACTAAGTCAAAGTTGAAAAATACGACATCAGAAAGAAGACTTGTGAAGCAAGTGAATCAAAATTGTGCAGTTTGGTTGATAGGCCAGTGGGTGCACCAACTGATACGGTGTTGAACTAAGTTTCCCGCTAAACCTAATCAAGAACCACCCCCTCTCTCTCCTCTTTCTCTCTCTAGAATTCTTGAGTATAAAAGGGATTCCTCTATCTCTTATTCTTTCACAACCAATCCAGCATATATCCATTCCTACTTCTTACTATTACCTCATATTCTAAGGAGAACATGGGGACCTTGAGAAATATTATCAATCCCTTCTGCAGTTTCTTGTGTTTAGGCATGTTGGTGCACTTTGCAAGCTCAATACCGAAAACAAGTGCAAAAACTCATTACCACGGTTTTGTTGTATGTTTTTTGTCTCACTTTTCAATCTTTTTTTCTTCGTATTTTTCTCAACCGGAACTAGCTTGAACTTTTTAGTTATTAATGTGATCAATATATTGTGGAACTGCAGATTCAAGCTACACCAGTGAAGAGGCTGTGCAAAACCCACAACACTATTACAGTGAACGGAATGTACCCTGGACCAACACTAGTAGTGAACAATGGTGACACTCTAGTGAGTCAAAGTCGTTAATAGAGCTCGATACAATGTCACCATTCACTGGTATAATTGCATGCACGCCATTCTTATAGATAATTTTATTTAACATTCATGACATCAAATTTGGCAAAAGATCATGTAAGTTTCATTGTCATTCATCTCATTTCAATAGCACCGGAGAGACACACTGTCTTTAGATGAAATGATAGAATGCTGAACTTCATTTACATATATGTCTCTCACATAATATGCCTTTTAGTGTGTTTGAACCAACGTGTAATTAAGTACTGTAACAAGGAGTGTGGCATATCTATAAATACATGCACACTCATAGGGACAGACTAACCCATTGTGCATTAATTCTTTTTTTACCAATATATAGGCATGGGGTTCGACAAATGAGAACTGCATGGGCTGATGGACCAGAATTTGTGACTCAATGCCCTATTAGACCAGGACACAGTTATACTTACAGATTTACAATAGAACACTTTGGTGGCATGCCCATAGTTCGTGGCTTAGAGCCACTGTGTATGGAGCCCTGATTATTCGCCCACGACCTGGAGAGTCCTATCCCTTCCCTAAGCCAAAGCATGAAACACCTCTTCTTCTTGGTAAGTAATCTTCCCAGTAGTAATCTTATTATGTCAACAAGTTGAGGTGAAAAAGATGCTCAGTTCAAATGGTTGGGGCTTGCTTTGCATAAGCATAAACAATCTCCTTAACACTGTGATATCAATAAAACATGCTAGGAGAGAGACATCTCAAAGAAAATTTGTTATATATCAAATTTATTTATTTATTTCAAAATTCGGGATAATCGTGATTGGTGGTGATCAGGTGAGTGGTGGGATGCAAACCCCATTGATGTTGTTAGGCAAGCTACAAGAACAGGAGCTGCTCCAAATGTTTCCAATGCTTACACTATCAATGGTCAACCTGGTGATCTTTATAACTGCTCCAAAAAAGGTTTGTTGTACATTCATTTTTCTATTTCAAATATTGAACAGATATTTTCTATTTCTAATTATTCTTTGAATTCATCATGTTCGGTGGAAAAAAAATAGAAAATATCAAGAGACTAACTATAATGTCTGATCATATTACAATGCAGATACAATCATAGTTCCAGTAAAATCCGGCAAAACAAATCTCCTTCGGATCATCAACTCTGCACTCAATCAACAACTTTTCTTCAAAATAGCCAAACACAAGCTCACAGTTGTTGGTGCCGATGCTTCTTATGTCAAACCCTTCACCACCTCTGTTATAATGCTCGGACCAGGCCAGACGACCGATGTCCTGATCACAGCCAATAAGAAACCAGCCAAGTACTACATCGCAGCACGTGCCTATGCTAGTGCTCAAGGTGCACCATTTGATAATACCACCACCACAGCCATTCTCGAATACAAAACTGCCCCTTGCCTAACAAAATGCACCACGACCAAGCCAGTTATGCCATCTCTACCCGCATTTAACGACACTGCCACTGCAACTGCCTTCACAAAAAGCTTGAGAAGCCCAAGAAAAGTGGAAGTACCCACAGAAATTGATGAGAATCTCTTCATCACAGTTGGTTTAGGACTCAACAATTGCCCCCGTGGTGCAAGACGTAGAAATTGTCAAGGACCAAATGGGACTCGGTTCACTGCCAGTATGAACAACGTATCATTTGTGCTTCCATCCAATTTTTCCTTGCTGCAAGCACATCAACAGCGTATACCAGGAGTTTTCACAACTGATTTTCCAGTAAATCCACCTCGGAAATTTGATTATACTGGTAATGTAAGCCGGTCACTACGGCAACCTGCTCGCGGGACTAAGGTGTACAGATTAAAGTATGGAGCACGAGTGCAAATAGTTTTGCAGGGAACGAGTATCTTCACAGCTGAGAACCACCCTATTCATCTTCATGGATATGACTTCTATATACTGGCTGAAGGATTTGGAAATTTTAATCCAAAAAGAGATACAGCCAAATTCAATCTCATTAATCCGCCACTGCGAAATACAGCTAGTGTACCTGTTGGTGGATGGACTGTAATTAGATTTGTCGCTGATAATCCAGGTGAGAACTAACAAATAAATAACCATATGCATATTCATTTTTAGTATGCAACGTTCTCATATTGGCCCCATTGATTTTCTAAACATATTTATTGAACATAAACAGGAATCTGGCTAATGCACTGTCACTTGGATGTTCAAGGGGTTTGGCAATGGCTTTCTTGGTTGAAAATGGAGTGGGAGAACTGCAAACCTTAGAGCCACCTCCTGCTGATCTACCCTTCTGTTAATAGCATCAAAAAGATGTGTATGAGACAAAATTAAAGATATGGAAGAAGAATTCTATATTAGTGTGGTCATAACATACGAGTTTTATGGTTACTTTCCCACATTGGGGGTTAGCGTTTATTTTCTTCTCGTGTTTGTTTCCTTACTTAAATGCAACCTTGTCAAAAAAGATTGTGTAACGTTTACAGCACAGAACAATCCATAGTTAATCTCGAAGTTGTATTGCTTCCTATAGCGATTGAAAGGAGATTTTTTGAATTTCAATTATTTTTCAGAATTCTATATTATTTGCATCCACACTAATACAAGATTTGTTAAAACATTTTTCTTATGCATTTTGATCAACTGAGAAACAAAATGAAGAATTCATGATCTATACATCCAGTAAAAGGAGTTAGCAGTGCCACAAAAGAAATCTTAAGAAGAAAATAAAACAATTGATGAGCCATTAGAAATAATAAAATATCTTGTCGCTAAAGTAAAATGAAAATGTTTCTTATAGCCGATCTCATGCAAGCACTCTCAAACATCCAGTTTTGATGGCCAAATAAGTGTAGAATCATGCTTATCAATAGCCAACTAAGAGTATACTTCCAACATTGATCCTCATTCATCGCTACAACACCAGCTCAAATGTCCAGCACAAACTAGTGTACCAAATCCAACTGGTACAAATCGAGCCTTTAGTGATACTTGTAATCCACTTTTGCAATCTGATCACTCATTAACTTCATAACCATCATATAATAACTACCAGAAGCATGAGTGGCATACTCAAACCCAAATCCTATTCAGCTATAGCTCAGTCACTTGTAAGTGCTCAAAATCCATCTTTTATTGAGCCTACTTCTGTGAAAGCTGCTTTATAATTGAGGAATGGAAAATTGAAATTGATGGAGGGTCTTATGTCCTGAAACGTAACAAAACACGGCCCCTTGTTCCTTTTCCCCTTCATATAATATGTTGACAATAAATGTGTGTTGAAGCTCAAGCTACATGCTGATGGAACTATTTTTTGTTGCAAGGAACTTCTTGTTGCTAAAGAGTTTTATAAAACTACCGTGTTGATTTTTCAAAAACCTTTAGGTTGGTTTTCGAAGCTGTAAACAGTAACACCCAAGTAATTTCTCTCTTGCTATCACCTTTAGATGGCCTATTCAGCAGCTTGACATTAATGATTTTTTTTAATGGGATTCTTAAAGAGGATGTTTGTTTATATGCAACAGCCTAAAGGCTATGTCCATACCCTTCAACCGACTTATGTTTACAAGCTTAACAAAACTTTATATGGCATCAAACAAGCTCCATGAGCCTAGTTTGATAAATTTTGTGACACTTCTATTATGAATTTTGTTGGGTGTGCAATCAAAGTCCCACAATGGTTAGTAGTGGGGGAGGATCATGTGTTTATAAGTATGGATAATATTTTCATTGATATGAGGTCTTTTGGGGTAAAATCCAAAAGTAAATCCATGAGAAATTAGGTCCAAAGTGGACAATATCATATCAATGTGGAGATATTTAGTATCCATAGTCCTTACAAATGATATCAGAGCTAAGCCCCGGACTTAGCCATGTGGATAAATTCTTCGGAATGCCAAACGAAGGTGGTGAGCCTTGATTTGCTCGCGATAGGAACCGTGGATGAGCTCAACTGGACAGACGATGTGCTTCGAATGCTTCATGGACGTGTCATGACCCCACACGGTGAAGAAGTAGTTGACCTGCATAAAGCAAGCTCTCGAGTCAGGTGGTTCTCTTCGGATGCTTCGTGGACGTGTCCTGACCCCAATACGGTGAAGAGGAGAGCATAGAATCCTGGTTGGTAAAGAGTAGATAGATGGATGATCATTTGAGGAGAGGCTCGGTGGTCCTTTGTTCGAGGAGAGGATTGTTGGGTGTGCAACCAAAGTCCCACATTGGTTAGAAGTGAGGAGGATCATGGGTTTATAAGCATAGATAATATCTCCATTGGTATGAGACCTTTTGGGGTAAAGTTCAAAAGCAAATGCATGAGAGCTTAAACCCAAGTGGACAATATCATACCAATGTGGAGATATTTAGTGTTCATAGTCCTTACAAATTTGGATTGTAAGATAATGATGATAATGAAATATACACCAAAATTTACGTGAAAACCCAATACAGGAAAAAACTATGGGCAGAGGAGGAGAAATTCACTATAATCAATAGCAGTTGTGTTTACAAAATCTCAATACACTCAATTGAAATCTAAAGCTCTCAATATATTGTATGAATCTCTCTCTATTATGTTCCACTGTGTTTTTCCTAAACCATGTTAAAACCGAAAATGAGCCTGAGCTGGCAAACGAGATGCAGGCGACAACCTCGTCGCTCGAGCAATAGGGCAGCGTAGGCGAGCGACCAAGTCTCGGGTTATTTTTTACTAGTCTCGCTCGAGAGCAATGTGGCAACTTTTCCCTCCGATCCATAATTTCGATCTCCTTCGAGACCACTCCAATACCCACTAGAATTTGGGTCAAATCATAACAAAACCTTGAATCAAATTCCAACACAAGGAGTTCCAAGTCACAACTCCATAAATAAACACCATTCCTCCTCTTCCAAACAAGCTACAATAGAGTAAATCAATGAAAAACACTCACTAAGTTCAAGCAGTGTTCAAACTTAGCAATAAGAAGTGGATTTGCCATTATATCAGCAGGATTATCCTTGGTATCAACCTTGTTCACTACAATATCACCACAAACAATCACATCATGCATAAAATGATACCTCACATCAATGTGTTTAGTCCTCTCATGAAACATCTTATCCTTAGTCAAGAAAATTGCACTCTGACTATCACATAATACTGTAGACATCTGCAAGGTCTTCACTGATTTCACCAATCAATCATCTCGGCCACAGAACCTCCTTACATGCATCTGTGATGACCATGTATTATGCTTCTATTATAGACAAAGCTACAATATTTTGCAAAGTAGCTTTCTAACTGATAGCACAGCCTCCAAAAGTAAACACATACCTGTAAGTGATCTTCTCTTATCAAAATTCTATGCATAATCTGAATCCACATATCCAATAACTCCATTTGAATTTCTACAAAAATGCAAACAAGTATTAAAAGATCTCCTCAAGTATCTGAAGACCCACTGCAGTATTTTCCAATGTTACTTGCCAGGCTTCGCCATATATCTGCTAATTGCACATGTCAAATCAAGTTTTGTACAAATCATAGTATACATAAGCGAACCAACTGCATTGGAATAAAGAACTCAAGATATGTAATCAATGTCTTCATCTGATAGAGGACACAAGTTAGATGATAATTTAAAGTGAGCAGCCAGAGACCAGTAACAGCCTTCGCATTCACCATATTGAATCTTTCAATCACCTTCTCATATTACCCTTTCTGACTCAAATATAATCTGTCAGCATTTCTATCCCTTAAGATTTCCATACCAAAAATCTTCTTTGATGCACCCAAGTCCTTCATATCAAACTCCTTGTTGAGTTGAAATTTCACTTTTTTGATCTCTACTTCATCTTTGGCTGCTATGAGCATATCATCAACATATAATAACAAATATGTAGTCGATCCACTATCTATATCATAATTACATCTGAAGAAACCATGAGTAGTTATGAATGAGTCAAACCTCTTATACCACTTTCTCGGTTACTTCTTTAGTCTATATTCAACAAGTACACATAGTCTTCTTTCCCAGAGACTGTGAACTTCTCTGGTTGTTGTATGTAGATGCCCTCCTTAAGTTTTCCATGTAAGATTGTTTTCTTGACATCCATCTGCTCAAACTCCAAGTCACTCTTAGCCACCACTCAAAGTAAAATGTAGATAGAACTATGCTTCACAACTAGTGAGAACACATTTGTAAAGTCAACACCTGGAATCTGAATGTAGCCCTTTGCCACCAATCTAATCTTGTATCTAGCATCTTTAATTCTTGAAGTGCCTTCCTTTCTTTTGAACACATATTTGCAGCGAACAACTTTTTTACTTCTAGGTAGTGTCACCAAGTCCCGAGTGTTATTTTTGTTTAATGACTTCATCTCCTCATGCATATCAATCATCCATTTGCTAGAATCACTACAACTGACTACCTCTAAATATATAGCAGGCTTCTCAGTGGAATCAATATCTTCAACCATGCTCAATGCATAAGCTACCAAATCTGCTTTTCCATACTTCTGTGGAGGTCTAATCTATCTGTGAGATCTGCCCTTAGCTATTGAATATTGTGTTGCTGGTGGCGTAGGTAAAGTAGGCAATATATTACTATCTGTCAACTTCAAACTGGACTGATCTGTAGTAGATTATTTTGTAACCTCTAATTGTTCCTCTGAACCAATTTCCAACTTCACCCGAGTTGAATGATTCTACTCCTCAATTTTATCAGAATCTTCAAGAGGTGAACCATGAACCATAGTAAGTTTATCAAATACTACATCCCTACTAAGAACCACATTTCTTGTCTCATGATACCACAATTTATATCTCTTCATACCCAAGAAAGATGTGCTTTCTAGACCTAGACTCCAACTTCCCATTATCCACACAAGCATAAGCAGGTACCAAGAATCTTCAAATCAGAATAACAAGAAAGTTTACTAGACCATACCTCTTTTGGTGTCTTTTCATCAATGGCAGTTGTAGGTGAACGGTTGATCAGAAAACAAGCTGTAGTAGCAACTTTAGCCTAAAAAGTCTTAGACAATCGAGAATTTGAAAGATTACAACGAACATTTTCCATCAAAGTTCTATTCATCCGTTCTACCACACCATTCTGTTGAGGAGTTCTAGGTACGTCAAGTGTCTCAAAATGCCTTCATCCTGCAGAAGCTATTGAATTCATCAGAATAAAACTCCAACCCATTATCTGTGTGTAGACATTCCACCTTCTTTCCAGTCTGTTTTTCTACCAATGTTTTCCAATCCTTGAAAGTCCCAAACACATCACTCTTCTCCTTCAAGAAGAATACCTAAATGTTCCTGAAAAAATCATCAATCACTGTTAACAAGAAATAATGGCCTCTTTTTGATGGTATCCTGGTCAGTCCCCAAAGATATGAATGGATATATTCAAGTATTCCCTTCGTATTATGTCTTCCTTTCATGAATCTAACTCTTTTCTATTTTTTCAAAGACACAATGCTCACAGAAATTTATTTGCTGGTCTTCTACCTATCAAGAAGCCCACATCTACTCAGCTCTGTCATGTCATTCTCACTCATATGCCCGAGTCGCATATGCTAGAATTTTGTAATTTCATCATTTGTTCTTCAAGGCATAGTAATCAACTTTAATATGCCACTTCTTCTTACAATAGTGACACGTCTTCTAAGAATGTCTAGATTTTGATCTGTCCCTCTTATTTCTGTTACGATTCCTATCTTGATTTCTCATACGCACAATCAAGCATTCAACATGATTCCCAAATCCTCCAACAAGATGTCTCGTATTCTCCTTAGATAGTAAAGTATCATAGACCTCCTTCACAATGAGAATATCTCAACTATAGAGAATACTATCTCTAAAAGTCACATATGATGGTGGTAGAGAATACAACAATATCAACTCCAAGTCTTCCTCGTCATACTTAACTTCCAATGTCTCCAAATCAACAACAATTTTTTTAAACATAGTTAAGTGATCATTCAATGATGCGCTTTCAGACATCTGGTCAAGCTCTTTGTCATGCAAAGTTATTCCAACTTCAACCATAATGTAGCGGTACTTCTCTCCTTTAAAATATCGTGAAGAATTTGATTTGAAAGATGTAGATGAATTTGAGATTGGGCTTTTCGATCCCTACGCTGCTTTGCAATCATTCATGCCAATTGTTTTCAACATCTTTGAAACATAAGATGACTACTGCAAAAATATAACAGAATTTGACATATCTCTTTCAATCTCCATACCTAGGATCCTTTTAGATTCCCTAGATCTTTCATGTCAGATTCATTATTCAGATTTGTTTTTATATTACTTATCCATTTAGGTGATGAACTAACTAAGAGCATATCATCCACATATAGCAATAAAAACACATAGTCATTATTATAATTATCATGTTGGAATATAGGCAATGATCAAACTTACTCCGTTGAAAACCTATGGATAGTACAAAATAATCAAATCTTTCATACTACAGTCTAGGTGATTGTTTTAGATCATATAAAGATCTTTTCAAGAAACATACATGATTAGGTTTTATTTTATCTTTTGAACCTTTAGGTTGATTCATAAAAATTTGTTCATCAAGTTCACTATGTTAAAAAATAGTTTTTATATCAAGTCGTTCAAGTTCTTAGTTAAAATGTACAACCAATACAAGTATAACTCTAATAGTGGTGTACTTAATAACAGGTGAAAAAATCTCGTTATAATCAACCCCCTCCTTCTGAGAGTACCCTTTGACCACTAACCTAACCTTAAACCTTAAGGGTGCAAAAGCATTAGTACCCTCCTTAACCTTAAATACCCATTTACAGTCAATAGTAGATTTATTCTTAGGTTTAGGAACTTATCCATTTAGGTGATGAACTAACTAAGAGCATATCATCCACATATAGCAATAAAAACACATAGTCATTATTATAATTATCATGTTGGAATATAGGCAATGATCAAACTTACTTCGTTGAAAACCTATGGATAGTACAAAATATTCAAATCTTTCATACTACAGTCTAGGTGATTGTTTTAGATCATATAAAGATCTTTTCAAGAAACATACATGATCAGGTTTTATTTTATCTTTTGAACCTTTAGGTTGATTCATAAAAATTTGTTCATCAAGTTCACTATGTTAAAAAATAGTTTTTATATCAAGTCGTTCAAGTTCTTAGTCAAAATGTACAACCAATACAAGTATGACTCTAATAGTGGTGTACTTAATAACAGGTGAAAAAATCTCGTTATAATCAACCCCCTCCTTCTGAGAGTACCTTTGACCACTAACCTAACCTTAA
>CAIGRS010129195.1:0-20625 GCA_903798395.1 Fraxinus floribunda
ACAATCCCACATCTCCAAGCATTCCTTTTTTGGTAAGGACCTCTCCTCCCTCAATTTTTGGAGACTAATGTTGATGCTAGAACATCAATTTCTAACATCAACACCACCATCTCCTCACCACCATCAACACGTATCAAGGGCTCAGGCCTCAACGCACCCTTCATTTTTTTTTAATAAAAATGTGAATAAAACTAAACGATTCCCAAGGCAATTCAAGAGACTTGGGTTTTCCCCCACCGACTTGAAACTATTGAATTGAATCCCCACAAGTACCCCCTCCATTCTCACATATTTTGGCATTCCTCATCTCTCACTCAATTACCCACAATATCCCTACTAACTAATTAATGCTAACTAACTGAATTTGAACTTGATCTCATACTTTTGCTACAACACTGTTGATTGGATGTCTATCACCAGTAGAGAAAAACTATAATAGTAAATAGCTCATTTCAGGAAGCGAACAATCGTATTTCCTGGTACAGGAGGATCGACCCATAGGTCAAATATTGATTCTAGGCCATCATTCTCAAGAGCTCTTCAAAGCCTTTGGGTAATCATAATACGGGTTCATTTTCACTCAAAAAAAGGTAAAGAATAAAAAGGTGAGATTGATTGAGAAATACATGGACACACATGAATCATGAATTCATGATTAAAACTGCCGCCCTCACCGCCGTCGGATCAAAGCAGCCCACCCTGAGTCACTTTCCCACTATTTCTTTGACCCGACCCGTATAGCCATCAGATCCGCACCATTAGTCCACCTTCGCCATTAAACACTCCTATGGATGTCATTACTCACGAAATTCAACACCTTTCTGCAAAATGTAAGTACCTTTCTCTCTCTCACTTTCTCACATATACTTGCACACTTGTTCTTGTTTCCATATGATCCAATATATACTTTTACACGCACTTATCTTCACAATGCACTCTATTTTTTTTCACAAGTCTCGGCATTTTGCAGAATAATTGAGTATGACGTACAACACAATACCGTAGAATTAATTTACTTATCATTTTTAGCTGTTCATAGCGTATTTTATTACTTGAGGTTTTGTTTGTCGCATTCTTTGGTTAATAGTAGGAACTAGGATGTGCGCTTGTAGATTTTTGTTTAAATTATTCTTCTTTGTTTTTCAGATTTTTCTGTTCTCTATTTTTTTTTTATTTACATTTATTTTTTTGTGATAAACTGTGATCCATTTTTTTATAGTATTTTTTGTTAACATGCATTTCTCTTTGTTTCTTTGGAGTAAAATTGTTCCATGCTTGAACTGTTTTATTTTGGGCTCAATTTTAAAAACCAAAATTTTTAAGTTTGATAAGATAAATTAATATAGACAGAAATTGAAAAGTTGCATATTAAACGATAAACAGATTTTTATTTGTGCTTAATATTCACATTAAAACTGTTAGTAAATTGTAAATGTAGATCTTCTTGAACACTCTTTCTAAAAGTGTAAACCATTTAAAGTAATGTGAATCCTTATGAAATTACACGTGTAATTCTTCTCAAAAGCCTTACCTTATCCATCGGAAAAATGTTGTCATATTCAGGCTGCCATCATTACCCATATCAGAATTATATATTATTGTTATATTAGTTCTAGTACATAACTTTGATTTCGAGATTCCCATCCTTTTTCATGTAAAAGGGGCTCAAATTCATGTTCTTTGGTCTAATTTGATTTTCTCTATCATAAACCACCCTTTTCTCTTTTAGAATGTAGCTGTTCTAGACTAGTGACTTTTTGTTTCAGTGTTTCAGTTTTGACAAAGTTTGTGGCTTCTACTGTTTGAGTTGGAAGTTTCTAAGAAACATAATGGATAACAAGTCATGGCTTTGGAGGAAAAAATCTGCAGAGAAGAGCTTAGTATGTGACAAGGCAAACATTTCTTCGAGCATAAACGAAGAGGAGTTAACTCAGGTTCAATTGCTTATCCTATCCTTATCCATTTTATTGGATACTATAGGTTTAAAATTTGGCGTACAATTATTTTTGAAGTAATTGTCCTCCATGCCACAATATGTTTCGTGTACTTGCATATTCCTCTATCCCTCATAAAATTTTCCACAAAGGTCCATCTGGATTTGGCTACCAGTTGAGTTGTCTAATGTGGCTACACAAATATCTATCTCAACCAATTTGTTGAGCAAATTATTTGGCCCTTGAATTGAGGGGCAGGTGTATAAAACTGTATGGAGATATCTCCTTCTATTACTTTTCAGAGTATGTAGTATTACAAGCATACATAAATGGTGTACGCATTGAAATATGTGCAATAATACAGAAGCTATTAGAAAGTAATTACAACCACTTGATATCAGTGAATTGCATTTATCTGCATGTAGTTCTCTTTTAAAAATCTTGTGTTGTTCTTAGCATTGGTAACATACTATTTTCAGAGGTACAGGCACCATTAATATATTGTTCCCACAGGCACAGGCGCTCCTGACTGAGAAAGCTGAATTGAAAAGAGATATTAGAATATTAAATGGAAAGCTTTCTTCTGCCCTTGCTGAGTGTAATGACAAGGATGATTTTGCCAAGAAACAGGTGAAGATTGCTCGGCAAGCTATTGCAGGTGAATACTTTTCAACAATATTGTAAATAACTTCTTTCTCCCTAGTGTTTTGAGCTGCACATAGTTTTTACGTAGAGAATTTCTCGATTGGCCATTTTTAATCTCCTTGATAAATTATAAATATAGGCTGGGAGAAGGCTGAGACAGAAGCAATATATTTGAAACAAGAACTTGACAATGTTTTACAGCAGAGAAAAGCTGCTGAAGAAAGATTAGGTCACTTGGATGCCTCGCTGAAGGAGTGCACGCGACACTTGCAATTTGTTCGAGAAGAGCAGGAGAGAAGAATTCATGATGCTATGATGAAGATGTCAAAAGAATTTGAGAATACTAAGTTCAAATTAGATGAAAAGTTAATGGAGGCCGATAACAGGCTTGCCAAATTGGATGTTGAGAATGCTCAACTCAGAAAAGCTCTCTTTGGAAAGGACAATTTGATTGAAGATTTGAATAGATACAGGGCTCAGGTAGAGGCCGATTTTAATGTTCTTATGTCTAGAGTAGAATCTATGAAAAAAGAGAATGCTTCTCTCAAATATGAGGTTCGAGTTCTTGAGAAGGAATTTGATATTCGGTGTGAGGAAAGAGAATTCAATCGTCAAACTTCTGATATTTCACAAAAGCAACACCTGGAAAGCATGAAGAAAATTGCAAAATTGGAATCAGAATGTCAAAGTTTACGTCTCCTCGTCGAAAAGCGGTTGCCAGGTCCTGCTGCTTTCGCAAAAATGAAAGATGAAGTTGCAATGCTTGGTAGGGATCAAGTTGAAATGAGGGGACAAAATTTGTATCCTTCTCTGGTTGGTTCGATGGACTTTTCTGTGGAAGTGGCTGCTGATACACAGAGCAAAAGGATTGACTTTCTTACTGAGCAGTTGCATGCAATGGAAGAAGAAAACAGGACTCTTAAGGAAACCCTTAACAAGAAACCGAAAAAACTTGAATTTTCTAGAAACATGTATGCTCGTACCACTTCCAGATTATCACAAGCGTCGATGTCTGATATGGGCAGTGATGACAAGGGCAGCTGCCCCGAGTCTTGGGCTTCTGCATTGCTTTCAGAGCTGGAGCATTTCAAAACTGAAAAACAACTGGGCACATCGTCTCACAGATTATTAGAAACTTCGGAAATGAAACTCATGGATGATTTTGCAGAAATGGAAAAATTAGCAGTAATTTCTGTTGATTATCCAGCAGGAAGTTCCTATCATAACTCAGAGGAAGGTAATGCGATTAGTCGTCTGTCAGGTTTGGTCTCTAGCCAAGAATTTCAATCTGATAACAGAGTAGTCAATAAGGAGCCTGGTTGGCTTGGTGACATGTTGAAACTGCTTTTGGAGCAAAGTTCTGCAACACAAAGAAGCCCTGGTGAAGTATTAGAGGATATCAAAGCTGCTTTGGCACATATAAACAATTCAAACCCTAGAAGTCTTAGTGCCGAGGAAACTACAAACTTGACTGATGCACCACCCTCTCCTGAAGTTGGTGGACATGTTCATCAGAAATTAGCAAATATTTCATCAAGCACTAATGCATATGTGAGAACTTCCTATAATATCTCACCTACAAAAAAGAGTAGCCAGAAGTTTCAGTCAAGTGTGTGTTTATCGATATGCAAAATGCTTGAGCTTATTGAAGGAATAAACATGCCATATCTGGAAAATAGTGTAGCAGAATTTTACTCGGGGAAGGATGATAAACTTCTATCATGTAAGAATTCGGAATTCACTACAGGTTACATGGTTCGTGTATTTCAATGGAAAATTTCTGAACTGTCTTCCATTTTACAACATTTTGCTTGCACTTGCAAGGACTTGTTGAACGGAACAGCCGATCTTGAACAGTTTGCCCAAAAAGTAGCTTCTACTTTGGAATGGATCATGAACCATTGCTTTTCCCTTCAGGACGTTTCAAGCATGAAGGAAGCAATAAGAAATCATTTTGATTTGGATGAATCACAAAGCGAGAGTGAATTGGATAATGACTTGATTAATCAATGTGCACAATCAAACAAATTGCATTTGGAAAGCAATGAGATGCTATGCAGTCCCACAGAATCTTCTGTGAACTGTCATAGCAGATCTTGTCAAATGGAGGAAGTTCAGAAAGATCGAAGACTGAATGTTGAATTGAAAAATAAGGACTCTTCAAATGTGGATTTGGAAGCGACGCCTCAACCGGAAATTGCAAAGAGTGAACCTTTCATGGTTCAAATGCAGGAGGCTAACGGAATTTTGGGGACTTTGCAATCAGAGATGGAAACTATGGAGTCAAAGGGAAAAATCAAAGATCAAATTGGAATGCATAAGATGTTGAAAGAAGATCCCAAGACCCAGCTGACGGAAGCCAATCTTGAATTAAATAAAGAGATTTCATGTTTAGAAAATGAGCTGGAAAAGAGAAATAACTCGTGCAAAAGACTAGAAGCTACTCACCATGACCTACAGATCCATCTAAAAGGGTATGTTATTGCTTGTTGTTCGTCTGCGAGCGATGTCTATAGGGCTTACATTGTTCTTAATTTCAGGATGACTAGCAAGGACGTTCCAGATGACAGAAAGCACGGGGAAAAACAACTCAGAAATGTAAGTTTCAAATCCGACAACATAATATTTCTGAGGTATTGAAATTTCATTTAAATGTAGTCTGATAAAATAGTAATGTAAACGTTGCTATCTTTCTCTTAGGTTCTGTTAGAAAGTTAGTTTTAGGAGTCCTTTGATTTTATTCAGATAGATTAAAAGTTTTCGTGCAGAAAAATGAAACTTCGTAAAAATGTATCGAACAAGGAAAATGGCGGGAAAGGCGATAGTATACCGCATTCAGGTTTTAATAGAGAAAAATGGATCTCATTCTGTCATGAATCATTGAAAAGTAGACTAAATGACATTTAATTTATCTTTGATGATCACTCATGTTTTCTTCGTGGGAGAAATATGATTGAGACAATAATTGAGACTTATCTAAAAAACTAATAGCATAATTGCCTGAGCTTAAAATTTACTTACAACTGCTTATTGGTCAAAGCTAGAAATAAGTTAATAATTAAGACCTACTTTCCAAATAAGTTGTCTTTCTTTATTTAGAAGTAAGAGAAAAAGTAAGATATTTAAGGTCTCCCCCAGCCCATATAGCAAATGGTTGTAAAAAAAAATGAACATTACACTTAAATTTGTCCAAAATTTTATGTTAGCCCAGCTACAACTTGAGCCCAAGCCCAATGCTCAATTGTCCAAATTAAGTTACTTTCACCATTACTCAATATCATTTTCATGACATTCATGTAGCGTGAATAGCTTATGACCAAATTAAATATTTTATTTAGTGCACGTTTTACTTGTTATTATGTAAAACCGTGTTTGGTAGAGATTAAAATCAGATTAAAATTGAAAATATAGCCGTTATTGTTGACTTTTATTAGACGGGTGGAACCCAATAAGGGTCATATTTTCAATTTTAATTGGATTTTAAGCCGTACCAAACAGGCTTTAAGTAAATTTTAGAATAAACAATTTATATTGATAAGAGCTAAAAACAAATTACTTCTTTTAACAATAAAAAAGACTACAAGTTTGGCTAAGCTTAAAAGTAATTAATTTTATTTTTTGTTGTCTATATTAACTTTTTCATATATAACTTATTTTTACTTGTACGGAAAAAAATTTACTTATTTTACCTTTAAATATATGTTATTATCAAAATAAGTAACTTGATCTATATTTAGCCCATATTTGATTCAGTTAAAAAGTTTGATTAAAATTTTAGTCAAAATCAATAATTAACAACACATTCCATCAAGTTTTATCAAAATCTATTAAAAACTTATTTTTATGTAAACAAAAGGGCTTAATCTTGTCAATAAAAAGAAAAATAATGTTACTTGTATATAATAGAGTTACATAATAGTTTACATACAGATGAGACATTAAAAAGGGAGCAGTGAAGTTTTNACAAAAGGGCTTAATCTTGTCAATAAAAAGAAAAATAATGTTACTTGTACATAATAGAGTTACATAATAGTTTACATACAGATGAGACATTAAAAAGGGAGCAGTGAAGTTTTCTTTTTTTTTTTTTTTTTTTTTTGTTTGAAGAAATTCTGCCCAATCATTCCCCACCACATTATATGTATGTAAATTATTATATACAGGTAGCACAACCGTAAAAAAAATATTTCTTAAAACTTATTTATTTATAAATTAATTAGATTATAAGTATAATATTAAAACTGAGCCAAACACGGAAGTAAAATAAAAAACCAATTTCTTTGGACCCTTGGAATTCATGGTTATTTTTCCAACTTTGAATGTGATTCCTCACTCACCCTGGAATGTGTTGATATAGAAGAATGATACTAACTTTGAGAACAACTATGTATCGTGATGTAATTTTTATTGCGTGTTTTGATTAATTGTCAAAGTTATTTGAAATAGTACCTATTAATATTTTCTTAGTTTTTGATTGGTGGATATATATCTTTTTTTTTTATGCCTATAATCTTCTGTTCATTTATATTACGTAAAGACGAGAGTATATTTCCTATTTGGCAAGAAAAGTTTAGTGTGGGCATCTAGACTTGTACTTAATTGAGTGTCTGATACTTTTTGCTATGAGTATCATGAGCTTAACCTCCTGAACTCAATCTTTTCTAGCGTGTTCATTCTAAAATTTTTAAATTTTAGCCCACCTCAACAACATTTTCTGGCTACGCTCCCTGTCCAAACATGTTTGTATACAAAACGTTTCTGCTAACTAATTTTATTTTTGTTTAAACTTAGCCAAATATGCTCTTAGTAAATAAAAAGGGAACTAAAAGGAGAAGAATAATCCTTGGGACACACTTTTTCATAATAGTAGTTTATCAAGTAGAAACACAAGTGCTTGTGGTTATTCATTGCTACAATTTTATTTCATACTGACTGTTGACCATGTAGGATCAGGAGGTCACAGGAGCTTCCCAAATGTGGGTCAAGTGCCAAGAAATTGTGCTAAACCTAGATAAGGAAGTTAAGGATTTGGCTTCACCAATTGATGCAACCCTATCAGACAAGGTCACATCTAAGAGGAATATTAGCCATAGATCGTCCCTACTCGACAAAATTCTGGCTGAGGATAATGTTGAGATGTGCAATCTTAATTTTTCGTCGAACAAAGAACACATTCAAGATGGAGACGACCATTCTACTGTTAGCACTGATGTGGCAATATCGTCTCAGGGGAGGTTTACTAATTCAAGTAGAATTAATCACGAACAGGATAGGACTATGGCCATTTCCCCTTGTAAGAAAAAAAATTGCAGAGGTTTGTTAAAGAAGCTACTGTGGAGACAAAATAAACGTAGCAGCAAGAAAACACCAGCTTCATGAGCTGCATCTCTCTGCTGAACTAAAGTCGACTCGCAGAATTTAGTTTTGATGCTGCAGTTTTTGAGTCGTTTACCTGGTCAGCTAAGATGATTTTGCTTAGACTTGCAAATTTTGTGCATATTGTTGTAATATAATCTAGACTTCTAGCTAAGATTCAAATTTGTTTGCATAATCACCAAAGGTTGTTGGAATTTGGAAGTGACTAGCGTCGAGGGAATTGACTATTGACTATTGAGGCTTGAAAAATCACTTTGATGACTAGTAATAAGGAAATTAAATTTAGAGAAAAGATGGCGGTTGAATATTTAGCCCCAATCGATAGAGATTTTTTATAATTTATTTTTTTAAAATTCATTTTTAATCTCATATTTTCTTAATAAAATATATTACAAGTTAACCCATAATTTTTTCATACTTTTTAACCACATTTTAAAAAAAAAAAAAAAAAAAAATCATCTTTCACAAAATTTATTCTCAAAAATCTTCATCAGACATGCCTACATTGAAAAGAAGGTAATTGAAGCTCTCAAAATTTCATAAATTGCAATTCAACCCCTCTCTACATTGAGCTTGGCAGTGGAAACGGTGACAACTTTGACCAGCGTGTTGACGTTGACAATAAAATTAGCTTAGTACATAATTATATATTATTCATTGAATAACAATTGAATATTAGAGATCAAACTACTCAATTTGAAAGGTTGAGGATTAACTCGTTAACATTATAGAGTCGGAGATAAGAGTGGCAAACATGTCGAGTCGCTTGTCGGCTCGATCCATGAACGACTAATTTTTTGGTTTAGAGCGTGTTTGGTAACAATTAAAATCCAATTAAAATTAAAAATATGGTCGTTATTGAGTCACATCTGTCTAATAAAAGTCAACAATAGCGACTACTTTTTCAATTTTAATCTGCTTTTAATCTCTACCAAATAGGCTCTTAATTTATTAGTTCTTTTAAAAAAAACTTGCTTATTTTTGAATTTGCAGTATTTAAAAATAAAAATAATGAGCTGGTCGACTCGACCTACCTCGACTACTATTTTTGGGGGAAAATTTGCTTAAAATTTTGTGAAGCTAAAATGTTGGACCCGGCCCAAAGAAGATACTCTAATCCAAATATAAATTGTCACTGTCAGGAAAGAAAAATAAAAATCAAAGTACATAAAAAGGATGAACAAAATCCAAAAGTTCTCTCTTTGGCCCCCCAAAATCACCCTCTTGAATCTAGGGTTCTAAAAATTTCAATTCAATTCTAACCCGCCAAATCCGAATTTTCTCCGATACGGACCGACTGGCTTTCCGTGAGTCGGATCTATAATCAGAGCTCCATTGCGGGATTGAGCTCAATTCCTCCGCCACCGGCAATGTCGGAGTCCAAAGCTTCCCCATCCGCCTCCGGATCCGAACCTCCGGTATGCCTTCCGATTCGCCTAAGTGAATTTTTACTTTATCTGTTGTGTGCATTTCCTGTAATTAGAATAAATAAAAATATTCTATTTTTATTTTTTAAATCCTCTGGGCTTGATACGTTTATTTAGATGGTTGGAGGTTGAATACGAAGGTACATTGTATTTTACTTTGCTGAAGTTTAGGTCTGTGATCTTGCTATATGTAAATTATATGTAACTTTTTTCTGTCAACCATCTGCAGTTTCGGAGCTGGAATAATTTCAAGGGTCTCTCTGAAATTGTATAATTTCTTATATCAATATATGTGTTATAGATATAATTATAATATTTTAAGGAGAATTCGGGAATGAAATATTTGTGATCTTAGTTGAATACGAAATCAGAGACTGTTGGTGAAATTTGGCAAGTGCTTTGATTGGTCAACTACTTCATTTTATGGAGAATGATAAGCATGACTTAATGATAGTTAATCTTCATTTCTAAAGCAGCAGTGTCAGTAAGTTTCCAACCTAATAAGTTGGAAGACTACATTTGGCAAAAAGTTGCTGGATAGATATGAATCGAAAGGAAAATAAGATGTATAATAAATGATATGATTTAATAGTTCGGTTTTGAAGTTTGAAAAAAATGTTGTTAAGTTGTTAATTGGTATACATGCTGGAGTTAATGACCTTACCTGTTTCTAGAATATCTGTCTGTATGGGTCAATTAATTAAATGCAATTTGCATGCTAATCCTTGTAGTTGTGTGTTTCCTTACTATCCGGTTTGAACGGCGTAACAACAATTTTTAATATTTTACCTCAATCTTGTGGACATCGTGACTTTTTCTCTCCATATTATCACCTTTATAATTCATTTGTAATTCACTTATATAAGAAAAAGAGGAGTTGTTTTAACTCCTTGCTGGACTTGTGCTCACTTGGACAGACTACTGGGCGTCAAGAAAGTCTTCTGTCAGCTCAAGAAATACTAGCAGTTATTGATTCTTTTAAGAAACAGGTTGATTTGGATCGTTGTGTTAGCATAAAGGTGCCCTTTGTGATACTCATGATCTTTACTGAATTTTAATTTAGCCAGTTCATGGTTTTTAAATAATCTATTAAGTTGCGTTCCTCTTTTTTGGCCAGAAACATATGGAAGAAAATACACAGAAAGTGGCTGATGTCACAAAAACTCTTCTTAAACTATCGATGGAAAGAAGCAATCTTAAGATTATTGGTGCAGACAAAAGTGTTGATTTACTATCTAAGAGGCAGAAAGATGCAATTGATATGCATAACGGTATTGGTACGAGTAATGGGGATAATGATAGTAGTAGCTCTCAAGAAGATGGATATGGCTCATCGGCAATTCTTTTAGGATCTAGTATTGCAGTCAAGAATGCTGTTCGTCCTATTACACTGCCGGAAGTGAAAAAATTACCACCATATACAACATGGATTTTTTTGGATAGGTGCGTCAAGATTTCTATGAATATGGCATAGGAAGTGTAGTTAAATATTTATTTATATCTTCCAGCTGAAAGATTCTCCCTGTCCATTCTGTTAATTTTATATAACTAAAACTACATGAATTAATATCAAACTTTCTCATTGCTGAATTTCAAACATTGTCATTGTCATCCTTTTTTTGATACTGTAAAGGGACTATTTTTTTTAAAGTAACTAATAGTATCCTGAGCCCGTAGAGGCTTTGATATCAATTTAGGGCATTCATCACGGCGATCACAATTCCTGTCTTTTGCACCTTTGGTACTATACTGGTTTTGTTTTTGGCATTTGTATATATTATTATTAAGACGAAGATTAACTTCTTCAGTAGCTGACAGTATCGCTACCATAGATTATTGATAATTTTTTTATTAATCATTTATGCTCGAAATATTTGCGTGTTATTATTAGTTTTTTATTACTTACTTTTAATAATATCAACAATTTCTGTCTTCATTTACATGTATATGTTTTTGTTTTCCTTTATATTCTTTTTCTTGATGATCTTTGTGTTTATTTACCATCTAATTTTTATTTTTAGTACACAACAATGTATTTGTTTACTTTTTTATGCTTCATACTCCATTATTGATGTTCTAGTTCCTTCGATGGGAGGCCCTAAAATTAGATTCTATTTCAAAGAGTCACGTCCTCTGGAGACACCCTTCACCAACTGACAACTTCAAAGAGCCGTAAGTTTGAAATGTGATAAATAGGTGGGCTAATTAAAGCTTGAAAGTGTCGAGAAAATACCATGCATGACAAATGGAATTCCGAACATTGAACATCTTTTTTTAAGGAAGGCAGTATTAGTTTTCATTTGAAGACTTTCTTATAGTTTCATGTTGTACTTTGATACCAAATTATATTTCTATAAATCTCATATTCTACTTCCAACCGTGATAACTATGTTGTTTGACCTTGGAGGTCAAAAACAATTAGTGGACAGTATTATGTCTATAACAGTGGTTGGGTAAGGTATTTATATAAAATGATCATCATAAAATATATTTGTAAGCGGATTCTGTATAGATATACAAGAAAAGGAACCTTTATCTAAGACGTATGAAGTGCACAGAGATGCGTCAGAGCCGAGGTAATGCAAGAGGTTGCTGGAGCTCTTACGTCCAGTATGCCCCCCTTATTCCCGACATGCTATGATGCCCCAGGGTGGGTATGAGCAGGTTGAATCTGTATCGCCGCGGAGCAACAGCCACGTACTAATTGTGTAACTGCTGCCTCGATTGACATTTTGAGGTCAAACAAAAAATGTAGGAGACAAAAAAAAATGTTTTTTTTTTTTTTGAATAAAAGTGGAATTGAATCAAATAAAATATTATGATACTTGATATTTTATTCTATACTTTCAGAAAGCTTTATAAATGGATGCAAAATGTTGTTTAAAATGTAAGTCCTTTTGATCTTCATAAGTCAAAGAAGACAGCCATTTTGGAATGAAGCACTATCTACAGCTATACGTCTAAAAAGAGCCTATCTTAATTCAGTATTGCTACAGAGCATTCCCAGAAGGAAGCCCAATATATAACCCATTCAGCCAAAAAAAAAAAAAAAAAAAAAAAAAAAAAAAAGTTCTCTGGCTCATTCTCCAAAACTTTCTCTCGAGTGTTGCTATTAGTGTTGTTTGCCTTAAATTCACGTTGTAAGTGGCCCTGCATTTTACTGCTAGACTTAGTTGACTATGGGATTCATTTACTTTTTTACTTATACCTAATGATTACTTAATAGGTTCTGCCATATCTGACTCCTAAAGTAGTTTTGGCTTGTAGTTGTAAAATTAAATCCTGGTTATAATCAAAAGATTGGCCTATTCATCCTCCCTTAATGTTTCTTATTATTGGAATCCTGGATAGAATCACATCTAGTCTCGGGGATCTCTTATATCCAATATTTGTATAAAGTACTTGGAATTTGTTGTAAAATGAAGAATTCTTTATGTGCTTAAGTTTGACAGATAGCTTATGATGGTTCACATAGGAAATCAAGGAGTAGCTTTTTGATTTTCAACTTCTTTCTTCTTACAACATGGCAAAACAAAAGTTTGCCAAAGTTATGGATTAAATCCCAATGAATTTAATCTACCAAAAACATGTAGAAAATCCTTCCCGTGTGTTTTAATTTTTGTCATTCCTCAATCTATGATGTGAAGAATTAAGGTAAAGGTTATTTAGCTTCAGTTTTAATTAATTTGTCATTCATTTTTTTTATTCACTCCCAAGAATGCAAACCCTCTTAGACGACTAGGTCAGTAAGAAACCTATACTTATAACTTTATTCCATGCATATGCTGGTTTGTGCTGTAAGTGGCAAATGAACGTTACTGAGAGAAAAAACATTGGTGAACAGAGGAAACCAGTATTTGAGTATAGATTGTGTTTTGGACATTTGAAATATATATGAATTGTATACCTTAATTATAATTTATAATTTCTATTGCTTGTAGGTCTAAATGAATGTAACTATTAGTCCGATAGAAGGGAAGGGTTGCCTAATTTTTTAGTGTTTATATCTTGTTTAAACTCATAATGTATTCCTTGTGTATTATCTTTTGATATTGATTTATAATATAACGTGATTACCTATCAAAAAAAAATATTTCTAGCTTGGTCTTTCAAAACGAATGGGATGGATGATAAATTTTTAGGTCAACTAAAGGTTTTTGGGGTACATTACATCGATCCTCTTTAATTTCTGCTTCCTAGAATCTTCTAATCGTAGTATATGGTTTTGAATTTTACTATCAATGTAAATCAATGCCTGCATATTATAAATGATATTAAGCCACTGTTTGATTTAGCTTAAAACCAGATTTTTAGTAAATTTTGATAAAAGTTGATTAAAATGTGTGGTTGAAAAGTTGATAAAAGTTCTAGGTTCCATCACATGTGTTGTTGAAAATGAGTTTGTAGAAAAATTAGTTTTAGAAAATAACAGGGGCTAAATATAGTTTTAAAGAATGTTTTGTGGACAGCACAGTCCAACTGCCCCATTCATTTTTGAATGTTAAAATTATTACTTCTGAAATCAAATTTGTATTTCACTAACAATTACTTGGCTTCACTAGATGAATGGGTTCATTGGTGTCACTTGCTGATTCTCTTTGTCCGTGTGTATTTGTGGGTGTCTGTTTCTAGACTCAGATATGAGCTCTTAGCCATCTTCTGTATCGCTTCCCTGATTGAAGTTTACATTTTAATGTAACAGTATTGTTTTGTTGGTATAACGGTCTTTGATTCAGTTATATCCTTAGTGCAGAAATCAAAGAATGACAGAGGACCAGTCTGTAGTTGGCAGAAGGAGAATTTATTATGACCAAAATGGTGGTGAGGCTCTAATCTGTAGTGATAGTGAAGAAGAAGCCAATGACGATGAAGAAGAGAAGAAAGAGTTTGCTGAGTTTGAAGATTATATTCTGCGGTTGGTATATCTGATGCAGGGCATATAACTCATCTTGTCGATTTTCTTCCTTTTTCAGTCTGTGCATAAAGATTCTTTAAGTACTGTTCGAATTCTCATTTTTCATGATTATCATTGTTCTCATTAATCCTCAGGTCACTGGCTCCTTAAGTGAAAAAAAATTTCATGTTCCTTTTTCGCTATTCTCTTTAGGTTCATTAGTCAATACTATGTCTTCTGGAAGATCCAATATATACAGCCATAAAGGGCCATTTCTATTATTTCATTGCCGATATGCCAAAGTTCATAACCTAATTCTCTCTTCCCTTTCGCTCCTTTGACCTCTTGTATGCAAGTTGTCCCGACTTTCCTCCCGTGCATCACATCTAATTTAAGGATTTTCCAATCACTGCCAAAAAAAGGAGAGCTTCTCTTTTCTAATTGCAATTTAGATAAAGAAATTCCTCCCTTACCTTTTCAAATAGGAGTACTGTGAGTCTCATTGTGAAGGGATGATATGGCATTCCCTCTTAATAGCTTCGCTAGATGAGGAATAAGACTGAAGGATTTGTTCAATGTGGTTCTTTGAAAACTAAATTTGGGAGCTACATAGTACAGAGAATAGAGGACCTGGAACTGCGTGCATATTGGCCATTATATTCTTCTGTTTACCATTTTTTCCTGTTACTTTTGATTAAGATCTCACATTTAATGTCTTGTTTGGATTTTGATCAATGGCAAAAATACAAAAAAAAGAAATAGCCTTTTCTTCTGATTCCTTTGTTTTATATTGGGTAATCTAATTGTTTTAGTTCTCACTGCTTGTTTATATTTGCCAGAATGACTATTAAAGAAGTGGGGTTATCTGATGCCGCATTGGATTTGTTATCCCAGTGCCTATGTAGAAAATCTTCTGAAATCAAGGTAAAACTGTAACTATAGGTTACCAGTGAACTGGTCATCTTGGTTAATTATTTGTTCTTTGTTTACTTTGTATTTATTATCTGAAAAGAAAAACTGGTCATAGCGAGAACTTTGGTCCAGCTGTTTCCCATTTGCTTTTTGCTGGATTTACAGATTAAACTACCATCAAACATCTTATACAGGCAAGATATGAAGATCTTGTTAAGAGCGGGAATGCCACATGCAATGTGAACACTGGAAATATCGACGGCTTTGTGAATCCTTATATTGATAAAGATCTAGATGCAGCTCTGGATTCATTTGACAATCTGTTTTGTCGCCGCTGTCTTGTAAGCATGAAATATTGACTTAAATTATTATAAGACTGGAAGTGAAGCACACTCGAATTTTGTGCATCCTATATGATTTCTCATGGTTTTCTTGCATCTTGGTCCAAACTTATTCTCCTTTATATTTCCAGGTTTTTGATTGCAGACTACATGGTTGTTCCCAGGATCTTATGTTTCCTGTAAGTTAATGATGTCATTGTCATCTTATAAGTGTCAATATTTTTTAGAATAGTCACTAGCTGCTTACAATGTTAATTTTTCAATTAGGCTGAGAAACAACTACCGTGGTCCTGTCCGGATGTGGAAAAAAAACCATGTGGCCCAAATTGCTACCGACAGGTACTTGTTTCTTCATCAATTATCAGAATATACTAATATACCATAAATTCGTTTTGCCATACCTTTATTGTAAAATGTACTGCCCATTCCTTTTCGGTGTTCTTGCAACCTGTTTAGGCCACTACGTAGTGCACTTCAATGTAATTTACACATCAACAGAGATTTCCCCCCTTAATCCATGCTATTATTCTTGCCAGCACTTTTTACTACATTCACTCTGCATCGGGTCCTTAAGTCAGAAAGTAATGCTACAATGTGCTCTACTGGGCAGGCTATTCATGAAGAAAAAGCTTTCGCTGCATCTGATAATGCTGCTGCCGTGCATATACAGAAGAGGAAGCAGGGAGGTCCATCCATCCGCAAGAAGTCAAAGTCTTGCCCGAGTGAAAGTGCTTCTTCAAATGCAAAAGACATATCTGAAAGCAGTGACTCAGAAATCAAACTCATGAATGATGTTGCTTCTTCGCCTAAGTGTAAATCTACAGGAAAATGTGGGGGAAACAAAAGGAATAGCAAGAGAATAGCCGAGCATGTTTTAGTTGCCATAAGGAAAAAACAGAAAAAAATTGCTGCTTCCGACTCTGAATCTGTTGCAAGTGGGAGTCTCGGTTCTAAAGATATGAATCTTCAAGCTCCTCGACGAGAAAATAATGGCATTAGTTCTTCACAGAAATTAAAATCTTCTAGTTCTAGAAAGTCTAGTAGGAAAGAGCCTTTAGCTCCTGACAGTAACAAATCTTTGCAGGGGGACGCTCCTAGTGGGGCATCAAATGAGATTGAGAGTAAACGACCTGTGAGTAGTAGTGATGATACCTTAAAGAAAGAAGAATTTATTGGCGAGAGTACGTATAAACAAGAAGTAACTGATGATAAATGTTGGAAAGCATTTGAAAAGGCCCTCTATGAAAAGGGGCTTCTGATTTTTGGCCGGAACAGGTTAGTATATCCTTTGCTTGTTTTAGATATCTAGTTCCCATGTTCTGTAATCTTTGTGCATGCCTTTGAACTGTTATGTCATATGAGTGTAAAGGTATGTTGTATCTCCTTAGTTAATTATTCCAATGATTATTAGACAGCATTTTTGTAGTTGAGGATTTGTTCAAGCACAAAAAAGACTGATATTCTTTTAATTGGTAAGTCATAATGGGTTTCTGTGCACTTTAAGATAAAAGTTGAAATCCTCCTTTTCATTTCATTTCTTGTTTCTTACCTTCAAAGTGGTAGCGTTACTGTCTGACTTGACTTGTACACTCAACATCCAATCTTCATTTGGCTTTAGTAGGTTTGTCCTGCTTGCATTTAGTCTTGATCTATGAAGTATGGACACTCCTACAAAAGAAATGTGTTTGTTGAGACGTTTGTCGTGTTGTACACCTAGGATGTGATGACAACCCTTACAACAGTCAGCATAAAGCACTAACGAGCTTGTGTTTGAAACAACGCCAACATGTCATCGACACATGTTGGATTCACTCGATGGTGTGTCCAAATTATATTTTGGTTTTGTACGGTTGGACATGTCAGGGGATACATTATCGACACGTCAATATATTGTCGATGTACCGGAATTAACAAAAACCCAATTCACTTTATGTAAAAAACTAATATTATCAAATTGTCGGGGATGTGTCAGTAGATACTTTTTGAAAAATTGTGTATTCATGTTGTGCCGTGTCCGACGCTCGTGTTTGTGTCGATGCTTCCTAGCCGGACACCAACACTTCTCGAACACTCCATATCATGTTTTACATATACTATAAGCATTTTTATTTCTGAGCTGTTTGACTACCATATTCTTCAAACTCTTTTTTCTATATGCACATTTTTAACCATACATTCACACAATAAAATGTTCTGCACGTAAACGCAAAACTTTACTTTTTAACATGCGTTTTCCCAAGTCACTATTCAAAATTCTTTTTTTTTTGAAAGTATGGTTGTCAAATAGGGGCTAAGTTATTTTAATAAAACAAATTGCTACTCATCCAATTTAAAAGATTTTGCCAAAACTAAAAAAGTATTGATCTTTTAAAAGTTAAAAGCATATAAACAAAGATATAATATATAAGTACCAAGTTCGTATAATTAAGTCCGCATTTCCTTTTTTTGAAAATCACGTGTCTGCATGTCCGTGTAGCTTCATGTCCAAGTCAGTGTCATGTATCTGAGTCTGTGCTTCTTAGTACTCAATTCTACATGTTATCTTCTCTTGCTTTTTCTGCTGTCAATGTTGTAACGAGAGAACCTTTATTTGCATTGCAGCTGTATGATTGCTAGAAATTTGATGAATGGTCTGAAGACATGTTCAGAGGTCTTTAAGTACATGCATCACTCTGAGAATAAGCAATTCTTTCGAGCTTGTGATGGGGCGACCTTTACAGATGGCTATTTGAAAGCTGATGGTAGCGAAATCTTGGTAAGTTTTTTGTTCACTTTTATATGTCACATCGCATACTTGTCCTTGGGTATCAGTTTTAATATGGTATGCTCATTTTCTTTTGGGTGGACAAGGGCAATGCTGCACGGAGAAGATCAAGATTTTTACGTAGGAAAGGTAGGGTTCGCCGCTTGAAGTACACATGGAAATCTGCAGGATATCATTCCATCAGGAAGCGCATTTCTGAGAGGAAAGACCAGCCTTGTCGGCAGTTCAACCCTTGTGGATGTCAATCTGCCTGTGGAAAGGAGTGTCCATGTCTTGTCAATGGTACCTGCTGTGAAAAATACTGTGGGTAAGTCATTGCCTTAAACATAGTATTCTTTAACTTCTATACAATAATTTTGCAGTTTAGAGTCCCATGTCAACTTCTCCATTTATTTTGTGCATCTTAAGTTTCCTTTTCTCTTTTTATTTTAATATGCTGTTGTAGCTTACTTGTCCATATTGCTTTTAAGAAGCTTTACGCTTTTGCCTATGCATGCTAATTGCTGCACTGTTTTTCCTTTCAGGTGTCCAAAGAGTTGCAAGAATAGATTTAGAGGCTGTCACTGTGCCAAAAGTCAGTGTCGAAGTCGTCAGTGCCCCTGTTTTGCTGCTGATAGAGAGTGTGATCCTGATGTTTGTCGAAATTGCTGGATCAGGTGGGATGTCACCAAATGTTTTGGTTTTCTTCACATTTCACAATCACCAAAACTCAATGACTTATAGTGCCGTCCTGTGAATTAAAAACCCTTGTTAAGTGGTTGCTTGGTGATGCTTTTAAGTGCTTATAAGCTGTGGGTTTCTACAAAATGTGTGATTATTAAGTGGGTTTGGATCCTACGAAATGTGTGGATAAAAAGTATGTTTGACCAACTTAACAAGAAAAAATTTAAGCTTTGCCAAACTTGCACTAAAGTGGGAGAACTTTCCTATCACTATGTAGAAGTGATTGAAACTTTTAGATCATCTCCAACGGGGCTGTGGATTGCACCAAAAAGTGAGCCACATCACCCCAAAATGCTTACATGGTAAGCAAAAAGGTGGAGGATGTTTAGCATGCCATCTACCTGTGGAAGGTGTACTAGTCTAGACATCCTCCATTTAGCCCCTATTTGGGCTTAATAAAAATGTGTTTTCGGGGAAAAATATATTTTGGAATAGTGATTTTGTAAAGAATGTGTAGTTAAAAAAGAAAAAAAAAATTAGAATACGTGTAATATTATTTTATTAGAAAATGCTTGGTTAAAAAGAGGAGAGAAAAATGCATTTTGATTAAAATGGAGCCTAAACAGGGGTTTAAATTTATTTTTTTTGTAATTTTTCTTTTTATTGAAGGATGATTCCATTTAATTTTTATAATTTATCTCCACTCTTTCTCTACATCCTCTCTCTTGTACGTGTGGCCCACAATTAGTGCAATCCCACATCCCCCTTGGAGAGGCTCCTCTCCATTCCCATTTTGCTCGTCATATGTACAACAATTCACATTGCTGCATTGGAGATGCTCATAACACCATTGACAATGATATCATTATTGCTACCACTGTGCTTTGATAGCCTTGTCACTTTTAAAAATTAAAAAAGAATGACATTGCTACCATTATATGTATTGCTGGTTGCTATGTCTAACCAGGATAGGAGATTTGGGGTTAGAAGAGGGGAGGGGACAACAGGTAACAAATCAATGGTTTACATGTGTGTAAAAATGAATATATTATACTGATCTTTGTATTTACTTTATATTCTAAAATATAGTAGAATTTGAGATTCAAGGATATAAATGGTCATGGATAATCATGAGATGAGATCCCTCATGATTATCTTTCTGAATGGTCTAGAGAATGCCTAGCATTATTTATTTTATCTTGTTATTGAAGAATAATTGGAATTTTTCCAGTTCCACCTGTTCTGTATTAGATTGCAATGCTGATACTTTTTTATTTGACTACAGTTGCGGTGATGGCACCCTTGGGGTTCCTTCTCAAAGAGGTGATAATTATGAATGCAGGAACATGAAGCTTCTTCTAAAACAACAGCAAAGGGTAATTTTCTTCTTGACTTCAATTTATTGGGAATCTGACGTAGTTTGTCGTCGGTGTTGTACATGCCCGTTGTTGTATTGGATTGCTTTCTAATCAATAGTTCTTGTAATATTGGTTATGCTGAGTTCACCTGTAGCTAATGAAGGAGTGATGATGGATCTTAGTCAAAATTAATGCTTGTAAGTATTCATTTGTAGGTATTGCTGGGAAGATCAGATGTTTCTGGTTGGGGAGCATTCTTGAAGGTAATTTTCAAATATATTAATTGTTGGGCATGATTTTTCATTTTTTTT